>CAKNWW010260847.1:0-11601 GCA_932074435.1 Andricus kollari | reverse complement strand
AATTTTACAAAGTTTTATTAAAATCGAACAACCAACTGCAGATCGTGATATTTCTGACGTGTACTGACCCAAAAACTAAAAAATATTCTTTGCTCAGGCCTAATATTGCGATATCCGGATTTTTCTAAACCCTTTGTAGTAACTTCAGATGCTTCAGAATATGCGTTGGGAGCTGTGTTAAGTCAGGCTCCTATTAGAAAGGATTTACCAATAGCATACGCTTCACGTGCGTTACAGGGTGCTCAATTTAAGTATAATGTTACAGAAAAGCAACTACTAGCAGCTATATTTGCCGTTACTCAATTTCGTCCTTATATTTATGGTCGAAAGTTTATATTAGTTACAGATCATCGTCCTTTGGTATGGTTGCACCAGTTGAATGATCCTACTTTAGGGTCAAGATTGGCCAGATGGAAGGTCAAATTAAGGGAATATGAATTTGAAGTCCAGCATAAATCGGGGCGAATAAATTCAAATGCAGACGCATTATCCAGAAATCCGGTAGTAGATTCCGTTGAAGATAATAATATGTATATAGATTCTGAAATCTCTGAGGATGAGGATCGGTGTGTTGGGGAAGTGCACGTCCTGGAGCAACCCTGTGACTCATTCTGCAGAGAGAGAGATTTGGAACCACGAGTACCCGATAGAGAGATTATTTTTTAGTTCTTCCGAGAGGGAGGAAGTATGCGCCAAGATTGGTGCCCGCACAAAAGTAGGTGCGGAGGGGATGGAGATTGACACCAAGATTGGTGTGGTCATTCAGTCTATGATCCCGGGGTCAATCAGGCTAGTGCCCAGGGGGGTGATAAAGAGAAAGATGCCTACCAAAGTCACGATGATGAGAGATTGTCGGTGACACCCCATAAAGTGGACAATAAAAAATTTCCCGCCGTGTTCTCGGTTCAAGCGAATGAGAGGTTATCTGTGGACCTAGAGAATGAGAGCGGTGAGAGGCCGTCTGACAGTGAGAGGCTGTGTAACAGTGAGAGGCTGTGTGACAGTGAGAGGCTGTGTAACAGTGAGAGGCTGTGTGACAGTGAGAGGCTGTGTAGCAGTGAGAGACTGTGTGGCAGTGAGAGACTGCTTAACCTTAAGGCGTGCGCACGCAGGTTAAAAAACGGGTTGGTAGAGGTAGATTCAGATGAAAATGAGGATGATTATTTGGATGAGGAAATCACAGGGTGGCCACAGGATGAGGGATTTTAGTTTCCCGGTTTTTCCCGATTTTCCCGGGTACATTTCGAAAGTTTTCCCGGTTTTTTTAGTAACAGTTCTGATATGTTTTCGGGATTTTCCTGAAAAATTCTTCATAATTTTTAGCAAATAAACTAATTTGGAAAAATTGAAGCATTTTAAACAAGGACAAAATGAAGATTTTTCGAAGAATCCGTGCAACAAAATTCGAAGGTGTTTCGTACAATTTTATTCTTTCAATGTGTTGTGGCTTTCAGTACGTGAGTACACATACACGTAATTACTCTGTATAACTACACTGAAAAAGGCAATTTATCATAACAAAACAGTTTAACTTATTTATTCAGTCTCACCGTAGAAAATGAAAAAGTACATGTTTGTACTCAAAATAATAATATCTTTCGCCACTGCTGTTGCATAGAAGCCAATATCTACGCAATGGTCACAAAGAAATCACAAATGAAACATGGAAAGTAAAAAAGTACATAGTAATATTGCATCTCAAAATAAAAGTTTCTCTCGACACTACTGACGCGTAGCAAGCAGTGCAAGCAGCTCTGCCTGCTCGAATTATCCCTATAATAGAGTCTTCATTTTTTCCCGGAGTTCGAACGAAATTCCCGGTTATTTCCCGGTTGTTCTGAATTCCCGGCTTTTTCCCGGTTTTCCCGGTTCTGTGGCCACCCTGAAATCAGAAACTCTATGGTAGGCCAGTATCGAAGCTTACGGTGTTCTAAAGTGATAGAAAAGGGAGATGAGAATGACGAAAGCGAAATTACCTGTTCAAGGTGGAAAATCGCAGGGTAGTAGGGGGTTGCTTACACCTTTATTTAAAACCAGTAGAGATAAGTTTGATGATAAAATTTATACAATTAACATCGAATCAGCCGTTTCAACCTTAAAAGATGCGGAGAATGAATTGAAGATAAACTCATTTAGTATTTCACGTAAAGGAAATGGGTTTGATAGAATTCCCTGGGAAGTAATAGAAGTTATTTTTAAAACTTATTTCGGTACGGAAAATTTCCAAATTACTATCTGTACGGGGGAGGTTACAATCCCACCCGAAAGTCAAAGGTCACAAATTCTCAAGGAAAGTCACGATTCAGTAACTGGTGGTCATAAGGGAGTATTGAAAACTTATGAGCATGTTAAAGAAAAGTTTTATTGGAAAGGGTTGAAAGGAGACGTTCAGAATTATGTTGAAACATGCGATTCTTGCCAAAAGAAAAAATTAGTCAGGGTTAAGACGAAATTACCTGTGTGCATTACGGATACACCTTCCAGAGTTTTTGAAAAGCTTCAAATGGACTTAGTTGGTCCACTACCCAAGTCTGATTCAAAAAATGAATATATGCTAACTTGGCAAGACTGTTTATCAAAATATTCAGGGGCTATTCCGTTGGCTAACATAGATGCTCCCACAATTGCAGTTGCTTCTGCTGAACATTTCATATGGCGATTTGGATGCCCTGAATCAATTCCAACGGACCAAGGACCACAATTTATGAGTGAAATTATGGCAGGTTTTGCGGAACTTTTATAAATTACTCAATATAAATCCTCCGCTTATCATCCACAATCTCTAGGATCTCTTGAACGAAGTCACCACACCTTCGTGGAATATCTTCGTCATTATTGTGGGAAATCAGACTGGGATTTGTGGTTGCCGTATGCCATGTTCTCTTTTAACACGTCGGTCCACGAATCCACCGGCGTAACTCCCCATGAAGTAGTATTCGGTCGAAAAGCAACTTTCCCTTCCGAATTTGCTGATGAACAAGTTCCTATTGCCTATGTTCAATTGGTGGACAATATCCTCAATAAATTGGTTACCACAGAATCCGTGGTTTATTTTCGACTTGAAGCTGCAAAACGAAGATGTAAAAAATGTTATGATAGAAAAGTCAATGAGATGAATTTTAAGGAAAGACAGTATGTTTATTTAATATGTGAGAAAAGAATTAATACATTATGTGACCATTATGAAGGTCCATGCAAAATTACCCGATTAGTGAGCGACTTTAATGTTGAAATCCTTAAAGGAGATGGGACCACATCCATAGTCCATATGAATCGTATAAAACATGCGTTCTTACGATACGACCCCTGAAAAATATCGTTAATAATGAGAAATTAGAAATTAAAATTTTATCTCTCCGGAGTAGAGATTTTTAAGGGGGGAAGGTTAATAGTAAATAGGACCCTCCTTACTTAAAAAAAACGACGCTCCCTGATTAAATTAAAAGGACCATATATACAAAAAAAATTTAAATTATTTTAAAAGGATTGAGTATATGATTTCAGAAATTTTCAGAAAATCTTGTTCCAATCTTTTCAGAATAATGGAATTCAGATCAAAAATAGAGTAAAATGAAAGGGATACGTATGCGTATATGTGTGCGTATGCTTACAGTATTTAAATCCTTTTTCGAAATTTAATAATAAGAAAAGTATATATATATATTTTGAAAATTTAGAAAAATCAAAATTTTTATAACAAAATAGGATTAATTAAGAAATTAGATCACTATTCAAAAGAGGAAAATTGTTGAAAAACAAAAGATAAAAAACAGGGATAATAGGTTAAATCTAAAATAAGAAATTTCAAAACAATTAAATATAGTTTAATTAGGACCTAGTTAGTAGGAATTAGAGGAAAAGGGATGAAAACAAATACCTAAAAAAAAATAAAATGAGTAAAAGGAAGCATCGAAAATTATAACAACAAAATTTCGTTGTTCATTTGGAGAGTAAAATTAAAATTTCAACCAGGTGTAAAGAAAATTTAATTTGAAATTATAAAATGTAAGAGTTTACGTTATAAAAATACATTCAATTATAGCAATAATTTAAAATGCAAAATTTTTTAAATAAGAAAATCCTGAAGAATTCGAAATAATAAACAAAAATGATTCGCACATTCTAGATTTTATATTATTAAATGAATTTAAAGTTTTAAATGAGTTTTATCTATTGATTAATTTCATTTAATTGGATTGATTGATTAATTTAGTTTATTTGATTGAATTTCCTTGGTTTGATTTAATTTAGTTGAATTAGTTGATTATTAAATTGATTTGGTTTAATTTTGTTAATTAACGGTAATTTATTCATATTAACTGATTGTAATTAGTAATTTATTATTATTATTATTATTTTACCTATTATTATTATTACTATAAAATAAATGTGAAAATTTTCGAGAATAAAGGCATGGAATTTGAAAAGCTGAGGAATGCAAAATTAAAATAAGAAATGCATACTTAATTATAAAATTAAAATTATAAACGTTATATTTTGAAAATGCCATCGAATATTTTAGCCGTTTATCAGAAATTGGAATATAAAAATAAAATAAAAATTTAATAAGGAGAGAAATTTCGTTTTCAAATAAGGAAAAGACTTAAAAAAAGAAATCTAGTAAAGAGATGGTGCATTCATTTTCTAAGGTCGATTTTAGGACTTCAAAATTTGAGGGGAAGCCGAGAAAAAACATAAAGGAAAAGGCGAAAATTTGAGACAGAAAGACCAAGCGTTTGGGAACAAAAAGAGAAGCGCGTACCGGCGAACCGGACCTCTGGTAGAATGAGACAGAGTAGATTATGGTGATGGAGTGAAAGAGAACAAATACCGGCCCGCATGTTCTCTCGAGTACCACGTGGGTCATTTGTTTTGATTCCATATAGAAAAAGACTCAAGATTCAAATAGTTTAATAAATTAATGGCTTGAAATATAAGTGAAATCTTTACTTGATTAAAGAGAGTATAATTTCAAAACAAATTATTGTTTTTATCTTGATATAAAGCGCTTCATTTAACTTGAAATAAAATCAAAAGGGGGGACTATCCTACTACGGAATCTTGGGCCGTAGCAGTATCAAAAGCGGGAAGATAGGTTAGGCTCTATCTGAGCATGTACTTATATAATTTTTGTCTTAAAAATTAATTTTGATAATTTTACTATACATGGAACGATGTATATGTATATAAGTATGTATGATAGTGTATATAAGTATGTATGATAGTGTATGTGTATGTATATGTATCTATATATGCGTGTGTGTGTGTGTGTGTGTATATACATTTACATATGAGGTCCTTATGCTTTACTCATTTACGAGTAATCGAAATTTAAATTCATTTTACTAAATAGAATTATTATTATCAGATAAGCAAACAATTAGAATTATCATTTAAAATTAAAAGAATTTTGTTTAAATTCATAAATTAACCCTATATAAGGTTTCAAGTTTGTAAGCAATCCTATTGTTCATATTATTATTGAAAAGATAAAAAAAAATATTTTACTGTATAAATATGACCTTCTACTCTTAGGATTAAATTAGAATGGTACAGGAGATTGTTTAAAATCCATAAATGCAAAAAAAAAATAATAATATTAGAAGTAACGCCGGCTCTTGTGATGCGATGACAGCTTACAGTAAATAAGTTAAGAATAGGTTTTGAAAAAGGGGTAAGGGTGATGCCCCTATCCTGATAGACAGAACACCTGAACACAGGTACAAATAGTGGTACCTACCTTGCGCTTCGAAAAGATAAGTCCAATTTGTACACTTCTATAGGCTGTCGGCCTTCCCAGTCGAACCGACCACCAATCGCGGGTGCGCCTTTTTCGTAAGGGGGGAAGTGTAACAATCTCTGATTGTTCATTGATGCACTTACTGTCCATTAGAGGCAGCACCTCCCGGACATGCGGAATGATATGAGGTATTAAAACCTCCTTCAAATCCATTTTGATTAGAAGTAGATTTACTAATAGAATTATTAGTAATTTATACAGAATTTGGATTAATATATAATTAAATAAATTAAAGAGAGACTTGGTATATTAAGAAAGCGAACTGACTCTGTAGAAATTTCATAATCAAATGCGTGGTTAAAATGTTATTGATTTGCACGTGTTCTGGAGGAATGTTGTTTGTTTCAGGCCTTATTTTTCAGCTTAGTTTAATACGCAGAAATGAGGGCGAAAAGAACGTGCCTCACTTGAATCTCAAAAGGAAGTTTATTTGAAAACACAGAAATAACTATGTGTAATCTTTACCCGGATTTCGGGGTAAAGATTACCTGCAACCAAAATTACCCCATGTGGGTAAACTTTACCTCTGAATCTCGGGTATTCTTCTGCATTTACCTACGTTTGGTGAGTAATTCTCAATGTTTACCTCGAAGGTCTTGTAAACTTCATATCGTCTGCTTGCAACCAGCATCACATCGCATCTTGACATCCAAACAGCGTCACTCAAAATAAAATTACCGAGTGATTACTTTTGTTGTTCGTTTGCAAATCTATAACTCGCTTGAGCAATTTCATCAACAATTATGCAAATACAGCTGTTTTGCCAAGCAAATTTGACAACTCGTAAACATCGCCACGGTCTTTAAAGATAAATGGTAGTCTATCGGATATGACAATGCAAAGTTTCCGACGGAAAATTTCCAACAGAAAATTCTAACCAGGGATGGGAAA
Source organism: Andricus kollari (assembly GCA_932074435.1). Taxonomy (NCBI): domain Eukaryota; kingdom Metazoa; phylum Arthropoda; class Insecta; order Hymenoptera; family Cynipidae; genus Andricus; species Andricus kollari. Next base: position 4,910 of record CAKNWW010260847.1, on the reverse strand, counting down.
GTGTAATACTTTAACGTATGAGGATGGTATGCATTTTTAGAATAATAGATTATTCCACTGGTTACACTTTTCTTATACTTTATACCAATCCTGAATATCCGTTTCGGCAATCTTACCTCAAATGAATCAAATTCCTACACTGGATTTCCGCTACACGAGCTCATGAGGAGGCGTAGCAGAACCTAGTAAAAATAGCCAAAAAGGAGACTCGCGATTGGTCGATTGGCAAATTGGAAGAGAGCTTTCCTAGGAGGGTGTAAATAAGCCTTTAGATCGAGTTACCTAGGGCCGTGTTCCAATTTGGTAAATTGTGATTTTATAGCAAATTTGCACTCTAAAGCACGTTATGCCCACTCCAATGTATTTCGTGGGGGTACTTAGAGATTGTGACCAGGCGTATAAGCGACACCTGGGGTACTTAGCAATAATTACACTAGTTTAAAAAATTAAACAAAATTTCTGTACATTTAATGACACTATTTTTTTCATATGTATTTTGGCTCGGTGAACTCGGAAATCACATAAAAAAAATTTTTTATTGATAGGTTTTCGAGATATGATTTTTTGAAATTTTTTTCTATTTTTTTCGGCTGTGGCTTCTTATGTTAGGCCATATATCAAGTTATAAACCTCAGATTGGCTCATACGAGGTCTCAAATTAAAGGTAATAAAATTTCCAACAACTGCTCTTCATATTGTTTTTCAATCTGTTCAGTAGTTTAGGTGTTATGCCCCAAAATATATGAGAAAATCCCATTTTTTACGCCCAAATAAAAATCGAAAATTCACTCTATCGCCATGCAAAAATAGAAAAATTCAAATTATGTCCAGTTTCTTATTTTTTATATATACATCGAAATTTTATGAAAAAACTCTGGTTTTCTATTTTTTTAATTTTTTGTATAGAAAACATTAATTTAATTTATTTTATTCGTTTTTAATTATGGATTTTAATATTTCATGACTAGATTAAAAATAATGCTGGTCCCTCATTTATGTCTTCTGTTCTTCGCAGGTTCCGTTTCTCTGATAAGGAACCAAATATAATCTCCCAACATTCTTGTATCCCAATATCCTCCTAGCCCTGCTACCCTGCTACCGGGGAAAATCCAAGTGGGAATGCAAAAAATTAATTTTGAGCGACATATTTACACCACTTGAAATTAAAATTAAATGTACACATTTTTTCATTTTGTAAAGCAGTGTAATGAAGAAGTACATGTATTAAATAATAGTACATTATGCAACAAGGGGTAAAATAGAAGATTTTTCACGCGGGAAAAATATACTTTTGTCTCGTGTTGCATATAGTATTTTATTCCACTCTCGACTGAAAGTCCACTTTTTGGCCCTGAAAAGCGGGGTCGAAACAACTTCGCATTCTAAGGAGATTTTTTGAAAATGAAAAAAATTACTTTTGCCCCGCAAAAATAGTTTTTGGGAAAATTATGCTACTTTCACCCCGCTTATCAGGGGCAAAAGGTGGGTTTTTAGGTCGGGTGTGTAATAACATAAGAATATATATTCCATACCCGTTTTTGCATAATTCTTGAGCAAATCTTTAACAATTTGCTTGTAATTCGGGATTTTATTGTTTTCAAGAAAATTGGAAACAGTCAATTGGAATGATTTGCAGGCTGCAACCTCATTAGGTGTCAATAATGAGGGGAAATTTTAATCTTTGAGCACCTTTCTTATCTGTGGACCGTCAAAGATTCTTTCTTTGATTTTTGCAATAGAAAGTCGTGGGAAAATCGATCATAAATGCTCTAGCGCTCGGCTTTCTTTGTCTAACGCTTTGATGAAGTTTTTGAAGAGTCCAAGTTTTATGTGTAATGGTGGAAGGATGATATTTTCTTTCTTCACCCGCACTAGTATCGATACTTTTTTTAGAATCGGAATCCAGAATTGAAAGTATGTAGTATTTTATACTCGATGCTCAAACAATAGTATTGGTATCGCCTAAGCCTTTATACACTCGGTGCAGCGTCTGCACTGACGAGAGGCGAACCATCTTTGAATTTTGGTATCTTCATATTTTGGGACATAACACCTAAACTACTGAACATATTGGAAAACAGTATAAAGAGTGATTGTTGGAAATGTTATTACCTTTAATTTGAAACCTTTTGCGACCGAATTTGACGTTTATAACTCGACATATGGCCTAAAATGTAAAGCCACCGCCGAAACAAATAGAAAAAAAATTCAAAAAATCATATCTCGAAAACCTATTCATAAAAAAATTTTTTAATGTGATTTTCACGCTTAGCGAGCGAAAATACATAGGAAAAAAATAGTTGCATTGAATGTACATTTTGGCTGTAAACTAGTGTTATAGTTCACGGCAGTAATCCCCCCCCCCCGCAAAACGGTTTTTTAGGTTAGGTTTACTTTTAGGGTAGAGTCTGATAGGGGCGTTAAACTGGGTGCAACACATCAAATCACTAGATACGTCAGCCAGTGAAAGTATTTCTGTAGATTAGTAGGAGAATATCATTGGCTGAAATATCTAGTGATTTGACGATTTACGTTTTGTGACAAGTTTGACGCTGATGTGGGACGCCATTGCTAATGCTAATGAACACATTTCGATGGCACATCAGTGCCACCTAGGGTACATTGCAATTACTATTTTTCTTTCGCCACTTTGCCTATGGGAGTGAGCTCACTGTGTTTTAAAGTGAATGTACCTTATTGATCAAACAGGACCTTAGTCTACACGCTGTATAGATCCCTCTCAGTAAAATGGTGGACTACAATATGATTGAAACATTAGGGTGGGAATCCGATGGCTCTATCTAATCGATAGAATCTCCTTTGGGATCTTTCACAAAAAACGTGATACGTTCAGGGGTGGGTGGGCGTCTGTCAAAGTATCATCCTCCGCATGATCAAAAAATACATGGACTAGCCACGCGCAACTAAAAAAAAGTTAACCAATAGGAATCAATACTACCACAGCCAGCCATATTGGTCACGTGAGCGCGCGATAACATAACCTCTCAATGCGCCTGCAGAATTTTACCTTTCAACGGAAATGAAATGATGTAACATTGCCTAAAAAGAATAAATAAGTTTGTTTTGGGTCTCAAAGCACAAATAAATAAATGCAAAATATCAATCCCATTGATTTACAATATGCCATAATTCATGTTTTCAAATCTTTTGAGTGAAGACCGAGACGCTAACGGTTGCTATGGTAACCAAATGGCTAGCTGTGGTAGAGCGCGAGTGGGGACGAAACTGGTAGAGCTTAAGGCTAGACCATGTATTCTTTGATCATGATCCTCCGTGTTCATAACACTGGAAAAAGCATCACGCTGGGGGGAGGGGGGCGTTCAAAGTTCGTGAAAAATGTATCTCGTACTTTGTGAATAGCCCCTTTTCTATCAAATGAAATTATACTGTGATGTGCGATCATTTTTCTACGATCAACAGCAATGAGGTTCTTGATGCAAAACTAATTGTAGGTGGCAGCACCGAGCCGAATTTTAGACCCTCTGTCGATGAGACACGAAAAAAGTATTGTGCTTGATGTACGGTTGCTTATAACTAAATATATGAGGATGAATAATCTTTAAATATATGCTTAGTGCTTATATGCGAAGGTGATTTATACTGTTAGTGGGAATTATACATACATTGGGATATATGGTAAACCTAACCTCACGTTTCATGTGACAGTCAGAAAAGGATTTATCAACCTTTTACAAATGCTATATGATAAATATTATTAAAAAAGTTTGAAAAATATATTTTGTTATGTTTACAAGGTATAAATGGCACTTTATACTTAATAATAAAATTTCTTTGATTGAAATTCGTATCTCATTGACAGAGGGTCTAGTACTCGGCTCGGTGCTGCCACCTAAGATTAGTTTTGCATCATGAACCTCATTCCGCCGCTAGAAAGTCCCAGCGCAACAGGGGTGGGACACCGATGTCTTCAGTCGAACGGATCTCTCTTTCTACCATGTGAGGTAGACAACGAGGCGCGATCGAAAACGAAACGATCGTTTCGAAAGCTCTCCTTCTATCGTATATGGTAGACAGAGAGGTCCGTTCGACTCAGGACTAGGAGTCCCGGTGAAGGTAGAAAAGTCATAAGAGTAAAAGAAACAGAGAGTACTTTTTGTCCAATTTGAAGCTCTTTATCTCTTTAACTCTTATGGACTTTCTGCCTGCACCGTTCGGACGGACAGAGGTATGAATGCACGCGTCAACCAATCATAAGAGGCACTTCGCTGCATGACGGCTCTGTCCCCCGAAACGATTGTGTATTACACACTAAGCGCCAACAACGCTGGGTCTTTCTAGCTCATACGTCTAGGTTCGCAACCAATCAGATATGCCATAAACCATCAAGGTCCGTTAAAAGGCACCCTTAGAACTCTTTCATGTGATCGTCAGTCAGGAATCGCAGAAGCACTCTTTCTCTCACTCTATCATGTAAAGATGTCATACATTTATCTAGCTTTATATTTTTCACCAATGAGAAATATCCTTGCCGACGGAAAAAATACTAGAGTAAGATAAAAGTATAACATCATCAAATGGTAGAGTAAAAGGAATACAGTTTATCCGGCTGCTCACTGACGATTGTACGAAAATGTTTCTGTAGGACGTTATAATAATAATATTAATAATGCGTAGGGATGTGGCGAACCCATCGCCCGAGAGCTCCGGCTCTTGCAGTCAGCCACGTTGCATTGGGCTAACTCCCCAATGCGACGAATTATGCGGTTACGTCACCAGTATCGCGCAGTGCCACCCACAATAGGCCTCTCTCGGATGGAGGCCATGGTTCAGTTGGGAGGGGCAATAGGACCGAACCGAGGCAGCGACCAGGCAATGGCCCCGGACAAACGCGAGAACATCGATTTAAGTGGTCGGACCAACTCAGGAGG
>CAKNWW010260833.1:0-11258 GCA_932074435.1 Andricus kollari | reverse complement strand
CCGTCAGTTTATTAAATTTTTCATCTGAAAATTTATTGAAATCCTCAAAAATTTAGTCGCCGTTTTGGATAAAAAATCTCGAATTCTTACTTTTGATTCTAAAATCACTGTTAACAATTCGAAAGACCCCCTGGTACCGGGTTTGAAGAAATTCTTGTTAATTTCAAAAGCTTCGAGAACCCTAAACTTTCGTGTACTCGAATGTCTTCGAGAACTCGAAACTTTCGAGTACTCGAATTTCTTCGAGAACTCGAATTTCTTCGAGAACTCGAATTTCTTCGAGAACTCGAATTTCTTCGAGAACTCGAATGTCTTCGAGAACTCAAAGTTTCGAGCTTGCTCGAGCTCGATTCGACTCGAAGTTTCGAGCTTTTTGCACACCCTTAATATATTTTTAATGTTGGGAAATAAACATTCAGAAACGTGAACGCGGGCTAGACGCGTGTGTATTTACTGCTAACCTGATTTTTAATCAGGAGATAAAGAATGTAGTAGAAACATTTTAAGGTATGGTTTATATTTATTATATTATTCCTTTTATCATATAGCATAACATTGTTATTTCTATTACAATAATCATAGCACCATAAACACTCCACAGTAAATTTTTATAATTCGATACTCGAAAACGCTTTGAGTCGGTGCACTTTGAGGAATGAGAACAGAAAGGATGACTAGAGGTTCTTTTGCATCGTAGTAAATATTTTGCATAATTACTGACTAGAGTATCGCGTATCCGAAAATCCCACAGTTCTAAACAAAGGATTTCTGATGTGAGAACATATCGATCAACGATTAAGCTGTGTCTGCAATTAATCATACTATATCACGCGAGAAAAAAAAATTAAGCTGACAGACCAGGCGCTTATTTTGCTTTAGCATCAGAAATCCGCTGTTTAGATCCATAAAATGCGGAAAGACAAAATCTTGGACGCAAAAAATTTTAGTTGGATGTCTCTTCTTAGGCCAGAGAATTTGTTATTTCAAACATACGATTATAATAAACATTGGGTGGAATATTAAAGTCAGTTCAATATTTTCTTAATTTATATTATTTTTCCGTTTTTAAAAGCGAAAATTTCCCCTCTTTTATGAGAAAATTTTCACTTTGTTCTCCCAACACTGGCGATGTATCTTCCGCAACACCGGATACGCAATTATATGCCGGTAAATTGATTGACATTCGATTTCGTCGTTCCCATTCCCTATAGGCGAACCACAGTTAGGGGGTTTTTCCCTGCATTTATCGAGTATATCTTTAACGGTTACCTTTTGTTGCCGTTCGTCATGTCATAGTTTCATCCCTAATTTATTGATTTCTCTGAAAGCTCGCTTGCTAATTTAATGTTTTGCTTTTAATTCATCAGTGTATAATAGTTCTGCTTTCTTCAACCGACACTGTTTAAGTTATAGTTTTATTTGATAATTTTAACATCCTACCTAGATAGCTGGTCATTATTACTCATCAATAAATAATACGTAAGTACATACTTTATCTCTATTTCTTTCCGCTCAATTTATAGGTATGTACCATCTTTTTTTGACCACGCCTGTATGTAGGTATGTACGTTATAAAAAGCTTTAGTCCGCGAAATGAAAGAAAACAATGACAATGATGATGACGACTGAGACAATAATCACTTTAAAACGTAGTAATATAGCAATAATTCATAATAATTATCATAGTAAATATAACTCGATGTCTGTCGATTATTACTTTTTCATCTCTAAACACACTTACAAGGTGACATCTTCTTCAATCTTTTAAATAATGTCTGTACCATAAAAGGCAATCAGGATTTAAAATAACACTAGAATTTCAGATTGACCATAAACTTGAAGACTTCTTTTAAACAAATTTGGCAGTCACCTTGTGATAATTTATTCTTTAGACTTCCTTCCAACACAAGTTGATAAAATATTACTTAGCAGTTTATTGCTCAATTAAAAAATAGATTTCATCTACGTGAATAAAGGAATATAATATATCTACATGCATATGATCATTTTTAATAAATTGAAAAAATAAATAAAAATTATAACACAACGAGTATATAATATATCAGGAATTACAAATTACGTGAAATATAAAATTTAATCTACTTTCTAGAGCCACCAGAAAAAAAGAGGCGGTCAGTAGAAAAATCTAACTGCTACTTTTTAACCCCGCCGAGCTCAAACTTCCGTGACCCTGATCTCCATGAAAAATTCTCACCACATTAAATCTATCAGTGAATTCTGAATTCTTATCTTTCATAACGCATTCTATTGATCTAGGTAAAAATCTTAGTCGTTAAACTCTGTCTACAGGCATTCAAATTTCCATAATATTTTAGATCCACGTATACCATGTTTCTGCTCTTTCTCGAATCTTCAATAATTCTTCAAATTTCAATAGTGTTAAAATCTTCCAATTCTAACTGTATGTAAAATTTGTATTTTGCTTTATCTTTCCCAAGTTAGAAATAAACTTAAAAATTAAGATTAAAATCATTTAAAATTGAGAATCGCTCAAAAGAATATGGTAATAGTTAGATTATTTATATAATATATAACAAAGTCGAACGATGAATAAATTCAGCATATCGAGAGTTAACTAAATAATATAAATTGGAACTGCAAAATTCGCTCTCATTGAATTTTCAATCTTGACTCTAATTTGTTGCCTATCACTAAGAGACATTCGTTACGATGTTCATCATCGTCATCATCATTATCATCATCAGTACGTCATCATAATGCATTATCACCTTCATTATCGTAGTCGCCACCTCATCATTATCACTGTAAATGTTATCGTTGACAGAGGAATAAGTACAAAAGTTCAATCACTTTTTTTTGGATTTTCCTAGTCATTTACCTCCTCAGATTCTTCTATAATCTAGTATTATGTAAGTAATTTTAAGTTTTCTATAAGTAGATCTTTCGACATTGCTGTATCACTGACATTTTTGAGCCAAGAATCTCGATTCTGTCAGTCATCCAGCAATCGAAATTATCGTTATATTAGAATTATCGTTATCATTAGATCGCGGTGTGTCCTTTGGATGGATGTTCTGCGACTTGTGCTACTGAACGGAACGCTGTTCGAACTTCACATAGATTGGAAATGGTTTCCACGGATTTATTGATAGTCTATACCTCTACTTTCGGAAAGTCTTTCCGTTTCAGGAAGTGGCTTGTACTCGGCTACAGAATTCATCGTTTGGATCTTTCTTTCCTTTAAGATGTGGAAAAAGGACAGAAAACATTGTAATATGATCTTCCGCTTGAACCAAATCAATAGTTGATTTACAAGCAGCCAGTTGCAAAAAGAGAAATCGTAAATTGCATTCTTATTATTAGATTGAATGTCGGTTGCCTCAATCAAGTATTAGATTCAAGAATGTTTGCCCGAATCAACATTCCACTCTACCTTGTTGATCGAGGAGAGAATGAGAGCAGAGAAATCCGCGTGAAAAGCACATCTCGTTCATAAAAGCGATCGATAACGATTGTTTCGCGTCAGAGAAATTGAAAATCCTAAATAAATTTATTGGATTAACTAGTACATTATGCGCTGAATCAGTCCCACAAAACGGTAAGTTTTAACTACAGGTCAACTCGAGGTCACTTCGGTGCATTTCTCCCATTAGCTTCAGTCATCATGTTCAATATTCGATTGCTCATGTTCTCTGTATTCCGGTTATGCAATCACTATAGCAGTCCTTTAAAAATGTGCATGAGAATATGTCTTGTTTGTGTGCGAGTGAATGCAAGTTTACGTTCTATGTTTGTATGTCTGCTCATTAGTATCAATTATGTAGTATTTATCAGTATTGTTTTTTCTTTTTAATATAGGCATTGGCAGGTACAACTGTTAATTCAGTTAAGTTAAGAATACCTATCGCGAAAATTCAAAACTCGATACATATTATTTCATTTGCATTCTTTTAATCCCATCCTCTCCTCTCACAACAAAAAGAGTATATCCAAGAGGAAGTCAGTGTCTGCCTCGCTTTCGGAAATAATAAGTTCTGATTTGAAAATGGATTGCCTGTCCGCATTTTCAGCAGCGAGTACAACCTTTGGGAGCCACGGGACGGGAAAAAGGATTGACCTATGGTCAATCTCTTTGGAATGAATGGTCCAGATTTTGAATCGGAAGTTATTCTGGACGCGGCTCAGAACTCGACTATGAAGGCTGAGCAGGCTGCTATTCCCTAGAATTCGAGTCTATAGGCACTGCAGCTTGTCTCGTGATCTTGCAGATTAATCGTACATCTGGACGCCGATGGGGAAAGGTCTATGTGGTGAGCTGCTAACGCTTCTTCGTTATCTGCAACCCAATATCCCAAGGTGTCTGTGTCGTATGTTGGAATCATTGTTACCTCTGAAATCAAATTAAATGAAAGGTGTAAAATTTTTCACTCTTTCTTTAAGCTTCTCTTTTAAAAATAATTTTAAAATAGGTAAACAAAAATAAGGGTAGGGTTGGGTATCATGAGGATGGTGACCCATGTGTGGACGCTTAATCCTAATTAGTTACATTTTACTAAAAAATAGTTAAATTCACAAAGGGTTTTCAATACTCAACACTGGGAAAGATGGATGACACCGCTTACGACTTTCAATTTTTAAATTCGGGACGGCAGTCTAGATATTAGGTCGTTAAATCTAGATATTAAGTTTTATTATCCAGGATTTTTAAAATTAACATACAGATTTTACTGCCTAATATCTATATATTGTTCTTCCGAATTTTATATTTTCCAAGATCATAAATAGTATAATCCGTTTTTCTCAGTGGCATACATTGTAAAATAAAAAAATACGATGAAAGGAGATCGAATTATTACTTAAAATTAATTGATTGTTAGTAGGAAGTTCGTTCACATATTAGTGAAAATAAATTAACCGATTTCTTAGTCAAGTAATATAACATAAGTGTTTTTGACTCATTAATTTATTGAAATTTGACAAACAATTAGTTAAATAATAACTAATTGAATCAGTGAATTACTTTCTGCGTTACGATTAATCATTTTTAAATAATTCAGAATTAGAGAGAATGGAATTCCATACAATGAAATTCGGATGACTTTTTTGCTTTACGTTCGGGAAATCTAAATTTGTATAAAATTTGAACATTTGAAACAGTACCAAGTCAGTTACTGAATCTTAAATTTTTAATTCTACTAAAATGAATTAATAATAATATCTAAAGAAACCTTTTCCTGGCCTGAAAAATCGTTTAGCCCGCGTAAAACTGATAGGATGCCTTTCTATATTAGCAAAAACTTTCCAAAAATATTGGGAAAAAACAAAAAGGTATAGTTCTCCTGAAAACCTTCTTACCATGTTATCGAAATTCAATGATAAAAATAAAGGTTTTTTTTACAAATCCTCGCCTTTTTTATTTTTTTCCATATCTATTTACAGTTTTCGCTTATTGCATAGGGAAAGGATCTTATCAGTTTTATGGGTGCGACCGGGAAGATTCTTTTTTTAATATAATTTTTGATCTTTTCTTTAAAACGAAGCTAGATATCGCAAAAGAGCAAGAGGTATTTTTGTATAACTTTTCTAGATGTGCAGAATTTTGTTTGAATATTTGTCTACCTCTTATTGTTTCCGAGAAAGATTAAAAAAAATCGGTTTCACAAACATAATTTTATTGAATGAATCCTTTCTATAAATTTTTTATAGAAACTTACCTAAATCTTTATCCTCCCAAGTTTTCTTTGCCTCAAGTAAAGCATCATAGACTTCACGACTAGGTTCCGTGCCACTGAAGACGTAGTACCTAGCCCTTATTCTCTTGAAGAAATCTAGAGACGTGTAGTAGGAATTTCCATGATGAGGAACATAGGTTAAATCCATATAAACCGGCTGGATTTTATTCTTTGAGTCCTTTAATTTCTTATCATTTTTACCCGGACTTTCAGAACGTTTCTTATTCTTTATATTTTCTGAAATGACCTTTTTTGTCTGCTTTCGTTCCTTCTTCGGTGTTCCAGGAGATCCCTTATTTGAAACTTCATTCGGCACTGGTGCTGGAGAGGGCAACCTTAGTGGCTCCCCCCAGTCATTAACAACATCAAAGTTGAGACTATCGGGTGATAAATCACAAGAACTACTGCTGGGTTGACATGGACTCCGTAGATTAAACTTTCGTGGTGGCTTGGGTGAAGGCAGACCTAAAGGAGTTCCCCATCCTTCTATCGGATCCTTCATAGATTCAGATTTATCATCCTTAGTCTTAGGTTCAGAAGCAGTAGAAGTTGAAGAACTTTCCTTCGTATCTTTCACTTCCAACAAAACTTTATCAGAATCTAAGTCTGCTTCATCGATATATTTTTTGGAATCTGCCTTATGACTGAAACCACTAGCTAATTCTTTTTCAACTGTCAATAGTTTTGAAGGCGTGTCACTTTGGGAAGGTAGAGGGTCACTAAATCGGACACCAGTTTCAGTTTTGGTAACAGCAGTTGGAAGTTCACCATAGAAGCTGCTTGTCATAGATTCGTGTTCAAAATGACGAGGGGAGTGGCCAAAATGAGAGGTAGTTGAAAGTGGTGAACTTGGAGGCTCATCATCAGAATAGGTGTGCCTTTCTTCACTACTACCCCAAATGTGAGTAGCTGCCCTACTGTGTCCACTGCTTAGATCACTGCGAGGACTGATAGGTCCAGCATCTCTTTCACTCATTATATCAGAGCCAGGACTAGGGACTCGTTGAAGATCAGCTGATTTCTGATCGCCAATCGTGCTTCCAACACTAACAGGTACATGATCATCAACCTTGACATCTGTTTTTTCTGTAATGACGACGGTTTCACCCTTTTCGTTGGTTGCCTCTGTTACCTCTTTAGTAGTGGTGATAATATCCCCATCATCAGACATAGTTCTCGTGGTTGTGATTATTGTTCTTAAGACTTCACCTGATCGGAAACCTTCAGGAGTACTAGTTCGGGACCTTCCTTCCAATCTCTTGTCAGGTGTGGATCTTTCTGAAGGATAATGATGAGCAGGTGCTCCGTCCCTATTCAAAGGAGACACAGGAATGTCAGGTGTTGATTTTCCAGTGGATCCACTATAAGCTATATCTTTGGGTAAAGATATATCGGGTGAAGATTTCCCAGATAAACTCTTGTCATCAGATGCAAGATCCCTTATCAAAGGAGAGAGTGAGTGCTCTAACCGTTCAGCAGATATTTTATCAAGCACTTCCAATTTTTCTTCCAATTTTGGATCAGGTGTTGACTTCCCAGAATCATAGAAGAATTTCACATCAGGTGTGGAAACACCAGAAGTCGAAGTTAAAGTCGTAGCTGTTTCTTTCATAACCTTATCTGACTTTGAAACCTCTGTTTTCATTTCTGATACTTTTCCTGATTTTTCTGCTTGTGAAGAATCAATAAGCTTATCAAGTAATTCTTCTCTTTCGAGGGCGTCATTAGATTCTGTCACATCTTTCATAGTCGTAACTTTGCCATTTGAGTCAGTAACAGTCGTAACAGTTGTTACGATTCTTTTGACATCACTTGTAATTTCAGGAGTACTTTCTCTGCTTATTACCTTCGTCACAAATTGTGAAATGGATTTAGAACTCTCTGTAACTTCCGCTTGTCCTTCACGAGATATAATGTATGTGTAAAGCTCTGGTTTTCCAATTTCAGAGGTAGTAGCTTTGTCTCCGGAACCTTCATCGATTACAACAGTTGTTGTAGTTTTGGTTGTTACAGTTTCGAGGATATCTGGTTCTTCTTCGTAGACGATGACCTCTCGTTTCACATCCTTTGGTAAATCATCAAGGCTTTCAGCTTGATCAAAATGGCTTACTAAGTGGGTTGTCTTCAAAACTGTCGTTTTTACTGCAGAAAGGTCTTCCTCAGACTCAGCTTCAAGATCTTTATCGTCAGTTTTCCCTGTACTTAACATTTCTTGTTGATCCGCGGCTTTACTTTCCTGCTTCTTTTCAGTAACTTCTTGAGAGGTAGTACCCGTAGTACTAGTCACATCGGATTCAGGAGTATCAGCACGTCCACCAAGATCAGGAGTTGATTTGCCAGATAAGGTAGTAATATGTGTCGTCCGCATTTCCGTCATACCACCAACAAATGCTTTATGGAATGGACTTTCATAATCTGCAACGTAAGGAATCGACTTGCCTAGTTTCTCATCGAAGTTTTTAATTTCTGGTGTTGAATATCCGGAAGACTTTATATCTGGAGTGGACAATAATGACCGCTCAAAAGAATCTTCTGGCTCTTCCTCCAAGAATAACAACTTGTCGATTACATTGTCCCTTGATAATTTTTTAACATAAATAAATTCGTCGATGATTTCTAAAATAATGTATCTTGGCACACCTGTTTTATTGATGACTTCTTGGAGAGATGTTTCTGTAATTTTCTTTCCCTTGTTTATGTAGTCTTCTAACAAAAGAGTTTTTACTTCTGTGCGTTTTTCTTCTGATATCGATATTTCCTCAGGTATTTGCGTTTCTAAAAGATCCGCGCTTTGTTGAAAAGATACTCGAGATACCGAAATTTCTGGTTCGGGACTCGAACTTGGACTTTTGGAAACAGGTTTAAGAGATTGGAAATCCTGCTCAACTATGCTTGATTTGCTATCAATATTCTCCCTCTGAATATCATGTATCGTAATATCTTGATCCTTAATACTAGTTAAACTAGATCCCTTCGATTCAGGCACCACAATGGCATCTTTTGATCCGCAACTTTTTGTATCAGTTGACTTTGATTCAGTAATAGTATCTATTTCCTTAATAGAAGATTTTCCAAGCTCTAAAATATCACTTTCGAAAATGCTTTGTCTCGTTAACTTTTTTACTAGAATAATCTCTTCGACAATCGCAATAATAATGCTCCTCGAAACTAACTTTAGATTCGCAATTTCATCCGCAGCTTTCAGTGACAACTTCTTATGCTTCTCAATGTACTCCTCAGAGATATATTTTTCTATATTTGTTAATTTCTCTACCGATAGCTTCCCTAACTTATCGTCTTCTTCTGAATGCGAAATTTCTTGCTCTTCTTGGTCAAATCCAATAATAGTATCTCTAGGAATGTTCAATTTTAAAAGTATCTCCTCAATTACAAAGATTATCACTGATCTTGAAACTGAACGAGTCGCACTCATTTCATCCAACATTTGTGCACTTACTTTCTTTTTTTTACCCACACATTCATTTAGCACGTAACTCTCTATTTCCACTCTTTCCTCAGGTTTAAGATGCAGAGCGTCTTTTACATCAGGTACTATTTGCAACTTTTCTTCACTAGATCGTCTCGATAAATGGATGTCTGCTTCACTCTGTTTTCTAGAAGCAACCTTCTCTGAAACATCCACTGAAATTTCGCTAACTGCCAAGCTTCCTTTTCTGAAATCAGTCAGCTTTTCCAATGAAGATTTCATCTCATCCTTTTCTTCAGAAATGCTTGTTTTCAAAGGGGCTTCCAGAGCCCCCTTTACTTGGTCTAGAAGATTAATTTTTTCACTTGGCTTCTCTTCAAACACACTTGCTGCTCTAGATCGACCCAAAGGTGTCTTCTCCCCTCCTTCGAATAAACTGTGTGATCGCGAACGATCTTTAGGCGTTCTATCCTCGGTTGGTGATTCTGCCCTGGATGACTTGGGAACCTGAACATCTGACTTTTGTACTTTCTCAGTTTCATGTGCAACGCTAGGTGATCTTGACTTATCTAGCACTTCCTTTCCATCTCCTTTTTCACTGACAATACTAGATGCCCTAGATATGGATATCTTCTCATCAGGTTTGTCACTAACAATACTTGAAGACCTAGATCTTATTTCCTCTTTATCAGAATCCTTTAGCGTAATTTTTTCTTCGGCCTTAGTACTGCTAACACTTGATGTTCTTGACCTGTCTTGGTCTTCAACTTTCAATTCTTCTTTTGTCAGGTCATGATCAAGCTTTTCTACAATCATACTCGGTAATATAGATTTAGTAAGAGCTTGATCCCTTTCATGATCAAACTTGTCTCCATCAATGCTAGGGGATTTAGACCTGTCACATTCATCTTTCTCATCGGACTTTTCACTAATTGAACTCGGTGACTTGGTTCGGTCAATAGAATCTTCGTCTAGTTTATCGCTTATTAGACTGGCTGATCTGAGATGCTCAACATAGTCTTTTTCTGGTTTATCATCATGCTTCGACTCACCCATAAAAGATGGCTTTCTTAATGGTTCAGGTGTTAATTTTTCGCTCACGTTACTCGAGGATGTAGACTTGCTAACTTCGACCAAATCTATTTCGATTTCTTTGTCACCAGCAATGCTAGGTGACTTTGATCGATCGGTAGGTTCCTTTTCATCAGGTTGAACACCTGTTGCTATTACTTGAATTGGATCGACTGATTCCTTCAAATCTTGTTTATCACTCACGATACTAGATGATCTCGATTTAATAGTTTCATCATCCATAAAATCTTTCTCACTTAACTTATCGCCTGCGATAGTAAGAGACTTTGAGTGATCAGTAGATTTTATTTCTGTCTTTTCACTTGAAATACTAGATGTTCTAGATTTCGTAATTGCTTCTTCTACCAAATCACCAGCAATACTGGGAGACATTGAGCGATCAGCTGCTTCTTTCTCATCTGATTTTTTAGCTAGTGCAGATTTCATTTGATCAGAAATTTCCTTTTCATCCACTTTTACACAAGCAACACCCGTTAATCTGGATTTATCAGTTGCATCTTCCAAATCTTTGATACCAATCTTATCGCCCGCGATACTAGGTGATCTGGAACGATCTACTGATTCCTTATCGCTCAGTTTATCACTAGCATCTTCAAATAAATCTTTTTCGATAACCTTATCACCGGCAAAACTGGGAGATTTGGAACTGAAACAGGCTTCCTTTTCATCAGACTTGTCAGTTAAAGCTGCTGACTTTACTTTATCAGAAGGTTCTTTGATATCTTGTCCTTCACTTGCAATACTTGAAGATCTAGATCTACCAGTAGCTTCATCAATCAATTCTTTGTGACCTGGCTTATCACCTGTAACACAAGGAGATTTTGATGGACCATTCTCTTTCAGATCTACTACATAAGAAGATTTCATGGTGTCTGATTTTTCACTAGCAATACTTGCTGATCTAGATCTAACAGTCACTTCATCAATTAATTGTTTGTCACTGGGTTTATCACCAGCAATGCTTGGAGGTTTTGGTTGAACAGAAGGTTCCTTATCGTGATGAGAATCCTTTTCTGGATCTGCTC
>CAKNWW010260829.1:0-10162 GCA_932074435.1 Andricus kollari | reverse complement strand
GGGGGGGGGGGGGAGAAAGCGGGAAGGTGAGAGGAAGAGGACGCGGGGCCGCATTGGTTCTCCCGCTAGTTCAAATGGCGAGATTCTGCACAGGACCGTCACGTT
The DNA here is from genome assembly GCA_932074435.1 of Andricus kollari. Lineage (NCBI taxonomy): Eukaryota > Metazoa > Arthropoda > Insecta > Hymenoptera > Cynipidae > Andricus > Andricus kollari. The sequence continues at coordinate 10,057 of CAKNWW010260829.1, read as the reverse complement.
CGAGCGTGGGGGTGGAGGATAACAATTTCGTAAGGGAGAGGACAATCAATGTTTCACAATAAAATAAAATATCCAGATACAAACATTTAAACGTAATTGAAGAAGACATTAGAGGCAGGAGAATTAGGTAAGGTTAGTCCTTACGGCGAGGTTCGCCGCCGGACTGTAACGTTTGAGATTTCGAGGTTGGAGGTAGAAAGGAAAAATGTTTTTCACAACTCACAACTTAACCTTCAGGTGGGCGCGTGGCGGCACTCAGTGCTGCTTTTCTGTTGTCTGCCCGTGTGTGTTTTAAAGGCGCGCCCACCGGAAGGTTAACGCTGATGTAACTTTGAAGAAAAATAAAGAAAATCAATGTCCGTTTATATATCGTATATTCACTCACAACACAAATTGGGATACACTGACAGATGAATGCAGAAATACTTAGCGAGATTTGCGGTGGAAAGAACACTATAGAGTACTAAGCTATGCGGTGGGTAGACACAGAATGACTCGACGAGCTTGCGAGTGCTGCACTCGAGCCAGAGACGAGGATCAGGCCCCGGAAGGCGGGCATACTTTCGACAAATCCTGTGAACTCGGACTACGAGAAGAGAGGAAGAACGTTGGAGTCGGATCTGCACCCACTTTCCACCCGCTACGGCTCTTGAGCTCGAGAATAGCGCGCGCTTCTGCAAACTTAAATACTATTTAAAATTAAACACTAACATTTATTAAAATTTACGGCTGACTGACGTGATAAAAATAGCATAAAAAATTACATACAAGAATTGTTAGAATTAAAATTCGTAAGAAAACGATGCTTACACACGTAAATTATTATAATGCGGTTTTATAATTCCATATTATTATATTTAATAGGAAAATGTTTAAAACGAGTATTTGAACATTTACTTATACAATATAATATATAACGTATAATATACAACAATATATAACGTTAATATATGGACGATCTCTTTCTTTTAGGGTAAATTTAAGGTCGGGATGGTATCACTATTTAATCTCACCGCACCAGTTTGCGTTTAAAAAAAAATCTTTCTCCTCAAAATGATAACGGCACGCGAAAAAACGTTACGAGGTTATAGTCTCATAAGGTAATTTTTGTAACTCTAAATGGCCCGTATTTTTCACCCACTGCAGAGCTATCGACCGTCGCTTTGGAAACTTATGTTTTTCTTTATCGTTCACTTTTTTGCAACCACATCCACTCACTGCACAAGCTTTACGCTCCGTGATCCATTATTTTATTTATTTTTCGAATCACGTGTATTTTGACAGACACAACAAACGATTTGCCGCGCACGCGCTTTTTACATCGTCCCACCTCTTGGCGTTGAAAGTTTGCGCCATCTTCGATGGGCCGGAGAACTAATATCGCACCCCTCAATGCTTCTCAGTCCCCACGCCATGGTCCTCAAAATTCACCATTTCCCTGTACAGAAATGACTGAGCCTGACTAGAGCGTAGCCATCGACATCAGGCTCGGTCAACTCCCGTGTAGAGAAATGGCTAATTTTTAGGACATTGGCGCGGGGACTGAGAGGCATCGAGGGGTGCGGTATTAGTTATCTGGCCCATCGCAGATGGCGCAAATTTTGAACGCCAAGGAGTGACAGCACGTGCGCGGCAAATGGTTTGTTGTAGCTGTGCTGTCTAAATTACCTTATGAAACTATAACCTCGAAACGGGTTTTCGTGTGCCGTTATCATTTTGAGGAGAAAGAGCCATCCATTAAATTGCTCTTTTTATTGTCATCCGCAACCGAGCCTGTTCCAATTTTAAGTTCCTGTCACTTTGAGACTGTAAACTTTGACATTCTATTTCTCAGAACTAGATAATTTTTTTTATTCATACTTTTTTGGTCTAAATGCAGAAGAACTTTAGCTCATAAGTGAACTTTTGTTTTATCTCTAAATGGTGCTTTCAATTTTACAGAATATTATTTCAGTCTCCTACAAAATTCCGATTTTGTTGGTTGTGTAGTTCTGTACTGCAATCCTTCAAATAAAGGCAAAATGAAGTGTATGGCAAACGTAAAATGGGAAATAGAATGATAATTATCTTTAATTTCCTATTTTTCGTTTCTTATTTGCTTCATTTTGTCTTTATTCTTCTTTTTCCTCGAATTATTTTAGTATTCAACACATGTAAGGAAGCGCATATACATAACCAACACATTTCGCCATTTCTATACACGGGAGTTGACCGAGCCTGATCGACACACAGTACTGGACCGCTAGCTACGGCCTTCAGAAGTGGAATAGGGAATAGAAAGAGAGGACAAAATGAGAAAGTCAACCTGTCCGTTTCTATGGATGGCGATTGGTGATTGGTGGATTGATCCTTCTCTAATGAAGGCAGATGGAAGATGAGTAGAGCCAATCACCATCCTTCGAAAAAGGCAGGTCGATTTTCTGTCTCTTTCTATTCCCTATTCCACTTCTGACGGCCGTAGCTAGCGGTCCTGTACCATATGTCGATGAGCGTAGCAGACCAAACGGTCGGTCTGGTTCCTTCTGTGTGCCACCTCGCGCCGTCCGTTTTAAAAGAATTCTCTCTCTCTCTCTGCGTGATCGGTCATCTGCTCATGACGTAACGCGTACTTGCGAGTCCGTGTAGACGAGCATCTTGGCAAAGTCACTTTTCGTTCGACGCTCACGAGGCTAACGTATAGCATTTTCTCTCGGTCGAGAATACTTTTCTTCGTTTGGAAAAATGTAATCTAACTGCTTCTTTAAAAATGCCACTGGGACGTGGTTCTTTGCGAGGCCGAAGGGTTATCTCAGGTCTTCTAATGTGTACGCGAGTGGACTGTAAAAGTCAAATTTAAGAGTCGTCAGGAAAGTCTGACTGGTGGCAGTTTTATTATTTAGTCGTAATAAATAACTAGCTCGAAAGCGCATTCTTGTGATTTCATTTCGGCATAAATTCAGTGATTCGAAATTGGAAAATTCGACCACGCGGTCTCGAAAAATAGCCGTCTCGCCATCGTGGGCATCGTACTTGTTATTGGAAAAAGTTATCTTTTTTTTTGCTAATTTTTATCAGAAAAATAGCTGGAGCTGTACTTAGCAAAATGAAAGGTAGAATTCAAATAAGTAATTATATAAATTACAAATAAATTGAAATAATTGATTCAAGGGTTATAAATTGGCGCTCAACCTGTGGCCTGAGTGACGCCCGGCAGCGATGTGTGAAATTCGACCTTTCGGGCAGTGTTGCCGCAGTAGGGCCACACAATGTTCCGGCGCACTCTAGCGGCGAAACTAATTTTACCCGGACAATTTTGAAAATTTCCCGGGAAATTCCAGTCGGTTCGTAGTTGTTTTGAAATCGTAGGTTCAGAAAATTTTGAAAATTAAGATTCACATTCGGCTGTGCTCAACCGGATTCCCATTTCGAGTTCAATCAACCGAATCAGCTCTTCCGATATGAGTCGCAGGAGTTACCTGAAAGTTGGATTTTCTAATCATTCTCAGTCGGGGAATCAGACGTATTATGGGATTGGATTTACCTTCACAAATTTGAGGTGACAGTCTGATTCGCCCGCGGATAAACACTTCAGGCCGAACAATTTATCGAAATTCATTAATAACCATTCAAAATTTAATCGTAAATGTTGCATTCATATGGGATGCCCTGATCGGGTATCCCAGTCCCCGTATGGCGTTTGCGGATTTCTCTTGTATCTAGGGCCGACGGTCGACAACTTTGCAGCAGAACACTCTGCAAGCGACTTTGCGTATTTCTTAGCTGGGATTTGATTCCAGAAAAATCCGCAAGTAAATTTTCTAATAAAAATTGTTTGAATAATCATTTTTTTATTGCAAAATCAAAAAGATCACATGCGTTTTGCCAAAAAGGGGTACTTGCATTACTGAAAATATGTTCCTATACTAAAGTTCTAAGCGCGAATGGTTTTTCTTGAATATTTCCGCCCAACTCAGAGAGCACCTACATAACTTTTTAGTTTGGACATTAATAATTGACTATTTGTCCTGATTTTTGTGATTACGAGACACTTCGTTTGAAGTATTGTGAAATTACCCTATATTAGGCGAGGAATAATAAAATTATTTGTGAATTTTAAAAAGTGCGTAAATGTTCAAAAAGTTTTACCCATTGCATTGAAGTAATGAATATGTGATCGGAAATAAATATATCCTTATTAACCCTTGCAACGCGGACCAGACTAGGTGGGTCTTATATTTTCGGGCTCGCTCACTTCGAATCCGTTGTCCGTTTTGTCCCAACAGGTCAGGTTCAAGGTAAATTCGAGGTCAAACCTAAACAATTCATCGCTAACCAAATAAGTCAGGGTACCTATAGGTTTTCGGGGTCACTGAATTCGAATCCGTTGTCCGTTTGGTCCCATCAGGTCAGGGTCAAGGTCAGTTCAAGGTCAAACCAAACGGACAACGGATATGAATTCAGCGTCCACGAAAACCTGTAGGTACCCCGACTTGGTTAGCGATGAATTTTGTAAGTTTGGTCTTGAACTGACCTTGACCCTGACCTGATGGGATCAAACGGTCAACAGATTCGAAATTGCCAAGACTTCGGTTTATTTAATTTAGTTCCTTTATTATTAAGAATTAATTTTGCCTGTTTTTCCTTTTTTATGTAGATATGTATTTCTCGAGTAATCCGACTATCCTGAACAATCCTCATCCATCTTGACCTAACGAGAAACTTCAAGAAGCATTTAGGACGCCTGTTGTCGATTGGAGTTACTCAAATCCGTTGAAATGTTGCACCCAACCTACTGCTGTATGCCACCCTGTTCGTAATCAGTACGTAATCGTACCTCAAAACCTATTGAATATTTTTGGAATGCTGTTATGATTATTACTGCTGATTATTTTTGATACCCTCTTCAACTTATCTACCTTGGAGTGGAATTCAAAAGTTCTTATTTTGGGAAGGTTTATTGTCGATCTCCGGCAATGTGAGTGGGACCTCTTTAGCTCGGACCCGTATCATCAATGTCAACGTTCTCGACACTGGGGACTTTAAATTGGATGGTTCGATAAAGTCCTAGTAGCCGGCTTGGTTGTTCAGATAATTCGGAGACGATGTCTTGGACAATAATTCAACATCTTGTAGGCGGAATTGATTGATTATGATCATCAAATTCAGAAGAGAATAGTTTGTTTGGACACAGCATCCCTAAATCTAATTCTAGTCACATCTCTGAGAGTCCTTTTCTGCAGTTTTAACATTCCCTAGTAACACCAATCAGAACGCCCCATTTCAACCAATCTGGATCAAGCCGGTTGCCATAGAAGTTAACAACGCTGGAAAAACCATCATCTTTCGTCGAATAGCTTGCGGAGTAGCAACGCGATAATCTTGAATTCCCTATTCTGTTGATTGCTACCCTATGTGAGGTTTTGTGAATGCTATCACGTATTATGTGAAAAGGTATAAGTTTGTTTTATCAGATTCAAAAAGGAAGATTCTTTACCTAGATTTTGTGTGGATCCTGTACCTTTTGTTTTGTGTGTTTTAGTTTAAATTTAGTTTGTGTAATTTGGTCACACAAAATTGAGAAACTTCCTTGACTGAATATAATAATTTGTTGGTATATTGTGTTATATTCTAGTCTGATAATTCATATGCTGTGATGTTCCCCTATTTTTTTACCCTTTCCCTGACTGATTTTCTTGCATATTCTTGAATTGTGTTTAGCATAATATTTGTTTGTCCTTCCTCTGATTGCTGATGGCCCTCCTTGCACGCTTTTGTTTATTAACCCTATTTTGTTCCAATTTGTATTTGGTTTTGGAAAACTGGACGAAAGGTCCAAAATTAATTTAATTAATTTTATACAATTTTAAGTGTATTTTGTTTGACAATCTCTTGTTTTGTGTTACTGTGATCGTATTTTGTTTAATTTGTGACACAAGAGAAGTATAGATAAAATCAGAACAGAAGAGAAGAAAATACAGAACTACTTTGAAGGAAGCAAGAAACTATTATTTAAAGAGATGAAGGAAAGTAAAAGTACAGAGCATATGAGAGTATATGTCACTGAAGTTAGAGATATAATTAAGAATTTAAAAAACGGTAAAGCTGCTGGTGTAGACAGTATTAGCGCTGAAATGCTTAAATATAGTGGCGAACTCATACCTCACAGGCTGTGCGTACATTGGACGGGAATACATTTTTAAAACCGGCGTACTCCGGGGAAGTTGCTCTAGTTTGCAATACTTGCGTAAAATCATATAAGCCTTGTTTAACAGCTGAAGGTGGATTCTTGGAAATTGGTTGACATTCGCCCCGATCCGGAACGTTCTCTGGTTATTGAAAATTGCTTTGATAGGCGTATATTTCATAACAATACATGTTTGAACCGGCGTACTCCGGGGAAATAGCTCCAGTTTGCCATAAATGGTTAACATCATATGAACCTTGTTCAACAGCTGAAGGTGGATTCTTCGAAATCGTTCGATTTTCGCCCCGCTCCGGAACGTTTTCTAGCTGTTCAAAATTGCTCTAATAGGCGTGCATTGAATGGGAATACATTTTTAAAACCGGCGTACTCCGGAGAACTTGCTCCAGTTTGCCAGACATGCGTAAAAGCATAAAAACCGTTTTTAACAGCTGAAGGTGGATTCTTGAAAATCGGTTGACATTCGCCCCGCTCCGGAACGCTTTCTGGCTATTGAAAATTGCTCTAATAGGCGTTTGGTTGATAGGAATACATGTTTAAAACCTGCATACTCTGGGGAAATTGCTCAAGCTTGCTATATGTGCGTAAAATCATATAAGCCTTGTTTAACAGCTGAAGGTGGATTCTTGGAAATCGGTCGATTTTCGCCCCGCTCCGGAACGTTTTATAGCTATTGAAAATTGCTCTGACAGACGTGTATTTGATGGGAATACATGTTTAAAACCGGCGTCCTCCGGGGAAATTGCTCCAGTTTGCCATACATGCGTGAAATCATATAAACCTTGTTTAACAGATGAAGGTGGATTCTTGGAAATCGGGAAATATTTGTCCCGCTCCGGAACGTTTTCTAGCCGTTGAAAATTGCTCTAATGGGCGTGCATTGGATGGAAATACATTTTTAAAACCGGCCTACTCCGGGGAACTTGCTCCAGTTTGCCAGACATCCGTAAAATCATATAAACCTTGTTTAACAGCTGAAGGTGGATTCTTGGAAATCAGTCTACTTTCGCCCCGCTCCGGAACGTTTTCTGGTAATTGAAAATTGCTCTAATAGGTGTTTGTTTGATAGGAATACATGTTTAAAACCGGAATAGTCTGGGGAAATTGATCAAGCTTGCTATACGTGCGTTAAATCATATAAACCTTGTTGGACACCTGAAGATGGATTCTTAGAAATCGTTCGATTTTCGCCCCGCTCCAAAAAGTTCTATAGCTATTAAAAATTGCTCTAATAGGCGTTTGTTTGATTGGAATACATGTTTAAAGCCGGCGTGATCCGGGGAAATTGCTCCAGTTTGCCATACATGCGTAAAATCATATAAACCTTGTTTAACAGCTGAACATGCATTCTTGAAAATCGGTCGATTTTCTCCCCGCTCCGAAACTTTTTCCCGGCTATGTTAAATGACTCCAGTAGGGTTGTATTTAATGTGGAGTCACATATAAAACAGGGACAGGGGAAGTACCAGACGAGTGGAGAACAGCGATTATCGTACCAATATACAAAGGAAAGGAGATAAAAGCAACTGCAATAATTATAGACGTATGAGATTATTAAGTTCCGTAAGTAAAATATACTCAAAAATACTTATCCACAGGGTAATGAAAATAACAGAACAAAAGATATGGGAATTCCAAAGTGGATTTATGCGAGGAAGATCATGTACGGATCAAATATTTAGCTTAAAAAAGATCACAGCAAAAATTTTGAAAGTAGGCAAGAAAGTTTTTTGTGCGTTTATTGACCTAGATAAAGCATTTGACAAGGTCGATAGAAGTAAACTTGGGGAAGACGTCAAAGAGTACGGAGTCAATGGATGTCTCCTACAAGCGATAAAGACAGTATATGCAGGTAGCAAAGCGAGTGCAAGAGTTAAGGCGAAACTGAGTGACTGGTTCGATATTATGCAAGGCGTTAAACAGGGATGCATTATGTCCTCATGGCTATTTATCATATTTATGGAGAAGTGTCTAAGAATGGCCCTCTTCAACGAAGAAGGTGTAGATCTCGAGACAGTGAGGGAACGTTGGTTAGCTTTCGCAAATGACAAGGTTGTTATAGCAGAATCGATCGAAGACTTGCAAAGAATGTTGATCAAAATAAATACAAGCATGAAGAACACGGGCCTCACAACTAGCATAAATAAAACAAAAATCATAGTGTTAGAAGAAAAAGGTGAAAACCACAATTTGCAACATCGTTCTAAATGATGAGAGATTAGAACAAGTTATTAGGTACATATATCTAGGTAGCCTATTCACTAGTGACGGGAAGATAGATGGGGAGTCAGATAGGCGCATAAACGAGGGTCAGAAGGTCATCGGTAGAGCAGGGCCCATTCTCAGAAGTAAAAATATATCAACAAAAACTAAAATGGCATTACATAATTCCATGCTTGTACCGACTGTGATATACGGTAGCGAAACATGGACCTGTCAAGAAAAGGTTAAGAGGAAAATTAACGCGATTGGCATGAAACCTCTGTGCACAATCTGCGGGAAAACACTGATGGACAAAGTGAGAAACGAATTAATCCTCAAAGAATGTGGTACAGCAGAGACAATAGTTGACACATGGAAAAGAAATCAGTTAAGATGGTTTGGATATGTTGAAAGAATGAAAGGTGAACGTCTAACGAAACAAGTGTATAAAGGTAAAGTAAATGGGAGTATGCCAAGAAGCAGACTGCGGAAAGAATGGTTAGAATGTGTGAATGAAACCTTAATCCGAAAAGACATAAGAAGCCACAGGAACAGGAGAGCTTACTTGAAAAAATGCATGGACGTGACGGAAGCTAGAGAAGTATGCCAGGACAGAATACTAATGGTCCCGAGTGAGGAGCCTCACATAAAAACCTTGTGAAGCTCTTCAATTGGGGTGATCGCTAGAGAGATGGATCAGCAACCTGGGTCGGAGCAGTGTTGCGGATCGAACGTGTTATTTATATAAATAATACGAAAATTCTAGACCAATCTAAAAAATCTACACTCCTTCCCAAGACTATTACTTTCCAACCGAGCGAGTCATGCCTATCGCGAAAGGGAAATCGCTAAATAGTACAATAATAATGATAATGGATGATTTCCCTTTTTTGTAACAAAATTAAGAAAAGGAAATTTGACTTTTCTTTAGGAAAAGATTAAGTTAAAGAAAAAATTAGTATTTAAAAATTAGATTTAATTTTGTTGTTTTTGAAATTAATAATTATACTAAAGAACTATTCCCACTGCCTTTATCCAAAAGTGGGGCTGAGTTAGCCAAATTTTTTGTCCGTTCGATTTAATTTTATCTGATCCATTCGGATCTGGCGCCAGCGGTAAATAAAGGTAAATATAACTTAGAATTTTAGACTTGGAACCGAAGGTTTTAACGATAAGCAAAATTGTCGTTATAAACTGATAATGTTACAAATGTACAGAAAGCATCATTATCTCAATTTTTCAAAAAGTAAATTTATCACGTTTTGTTCACTTATTCAAAAATTACGTCCCATTAAAAAAAACTTGTATAAAAGTAAAAAGATATAGAAAAATTCTAGACAATATTACATAATGGGTTATTGCTAATAGACTTTTCTTTGATTTGTCAGTACATAATTAAATTTTGGCCTATTTTTCTTGACTTTTAAATTAAAATTATCTCGTAAGCTATGGCTCTATATGATTATAACCTATAACAAAAATGATTTTGTCAAGGTCAATATTAACATTTTACACTGAAATTTGATTGCAAATGCAGTAGATGGTAAATTCAATACTGTTTTCTCTCTATTTTTATTAAGTTTCAAAATATTTTCTGATACATTTATGAATAAAAAGTAAATTTGTGGATGAAGAAAAAAATAAGCGATTTATTTGGTTTAACATAAGACCATG
>CAKNWW010260821.1:0-12906 GCA_932074435.1 Andricus kollari | reverse complement strand
TTCAATATATACCTTGAAACGAGTACGTTGACCAGCCCTGGTTTGTTTCTGGACGGGCATGATCTTCAAAACCTCGTCCTTGAGAGCAGCGCCAAGGAAAAAGTCGATGATTTCGAATTCCTTGATGGGCAGGGAGAAATGGTAAATTTCCTCCAGGGTGCGAATTTTGCCGTCTCTTACGAGGCGACCCAATTTGGTAACTGGAACCCATTCCTTGGCGTCTTCCTTTCCGCGTCCACGGCCACGTCCACGACCGCGACCTCTTCCTCCTCGTCCACCTCGACCTCCACGGTCACCACCTCGACCGCCAAAACCTCCACGAAAACCACCACGTGCGGCTGGAGCAGCGTCCGCCATACTAGAATAGAAATTTAACACGTCATTTGAAAGTGAAACGAATACAATTTTAAAACTTTAAACAATTTGAGAGTGCAACTTTCTCTCTTGAAAAGCTTGCATTGATTATCTTTGGGCTTTATATTAGAAAACTTGAATAATCAGAAAGATAAAAAATATATTCTCCTGTGATGAAACACGTTTAGGTTTCTAGAATTTATTTGTAGGATCATTGATGATTTTTTTAAAAATTATAATGTAAATCAAATTGGAAATTGCACGACACACAGAAACACAAAAACGAAAACGGAAATAATTTAAAATGTAATGATTCCATGCTTGAAGATACTACACAATTGTAAACAATCTTTGATAAGAATCCGAATAATAGTGATTAATTATCGTTAAAAAATACCTTATCTATCAAAATCTAATGGAACAATGTGAGAAAAACATAACCAAACACTTTACGTGATTGAGGTTAGAAAATCGACTGTAAAAAATCCAAAAATGTTTGTTCCTTGGACACTCTTTTCTATTAAAGGCACGGGAATTTTACAGATTTTACGTCAACATCTATTGATTTAAAAATGATTTTCACAAAAATCCGGAAATTTCAAAAGCATTTCAGAGTGAACCACAGATCCAGTATGCTAAATTTTGAAGCTTCTTCGACTAAAAGAATGATGTAATTCAAATTGCACCGAATTTAAAGTTTAAAGAATAGCAATTAATAATCCTTGGAAAAATCAATAATTTTTTTTTAAACTCAATTGAAAGTCGAAGATTTGGAATAACATAACCTAAAGCTGCACGTGGTTCAGGGAAAAATTGTTCTAAACGTCAAAAAATCACAAAATGATACAAAATTAATGTTTCCCATAATCACAAGTATTCTTTGGTTCATAATAAACGTATTTTATATGGCAATTTTAACTAAAAATAAGGTAAATATTGATAAGTTACTCACGTCAATCTTTCTTTCGGCACGGAGTACAGAAGAAAGACTAATGGTGTAACTTCTGTTTCCGGTAAAGTTTCTGTATGGCGGCGCCACCAGCGAAAGGAGCGAAAATTTGAAATCTTAATTTTATAAAACAGAAAGTATATCTAAAAATAATTGTGTTAGAAATTATCAAAAGTATAATTACTTAAAATAATAGAAGCTGTTAGGTATACTTTCAAGTACGTAGTTCAAAGTAAAACGTACATATAATATCGAGATTCTAGACAATTTCAAATGACGAAAGTTTACAAAAAAGGGTTTAAAAAACATTATTCAATTGATCCATAAACATAATATGAAGGGCATATAATATCAATTACTTGTTCCTTACTCAGGGTGTCTAGAATTTCTTCAAAAAAATTCCAGTACTTTTCCAGGATTCCCAGATCAAAAAATTAATTTTTACATGTATCTTTTTCTTAAGGTGAAAAAATACTATTCACGGAACATAGTTTATCACGGTGAAAAGTCACGACGCTAAAATAAAAAATATTGCAGTCTCTCATTTTTTTTTTAATTTTACAACAATTTCATGACCTTTTTTTAACCGATAAGTTTTTGTTGTTCATATCATCAAAGTGAGTTCAATTATGTGTTTAATGAGCTTTTCTATTGGAATTGTTTGAAATTTAACTGAGTTATCGAAATAGTAAAAATTTCAACAAAATAGTTAAATTTTTAACCAATTTGTAGAATTCTAAACATACCCCAGTGGGCACAAAAATACGAACATCCCAAGAACGTCCTTGGAACGTTCCTAGGACGTCCAATGTCAGTCCAAACAACGTCTCTAAGACGTCTAATGTCCTAAAGATGTCCTAAAGACGTCTTGAAGACATAGGACGTCCTCGAGACATCTTTTGGACTGACATTAGGCGTCTTAAGACCATCCCTAGAATGTCCAAAAGACATGTTCCAAAATACGTCTTAGGGATGTCCTGAAGTCGTCTCTAGGACATTCTTAATTGTTTTGCCCACTGGGACAATAATGAATTTTTAGCCAAATGATCGAGTTTTAAACAAAAAATATTAAACTTCAACAAAACGTAGTTGCATATTTTGAAAGAAATAATTGAATTTTGTAGAAGACAGTTTAATTCTTAAGAGAAAAGGGGAATTTTAAATCCAATGGTACTAATTTTTTGTCCAAATAGACGAATGTTCAACACAACAGTTGAATTTTTAACCAAAAATGATGAGACTTTAATTAAATACTTGCTTTTTCAACAAAGTAGTTGAAAACACAATACTGGGATTATCGACTACAAATATTAATTGTCCACCAGCGATGAATTTTAAACTAAAACTATGAATCTACAACCAAGAAAATGTATTTTAAACAAAGTAGGTCAGATGTTAACCAAAAAAAATAGAATTTTCAACCCATAATTTAAATTTTCTATAAAAAAAGACATATTTTTAACAAATAATGATTTTTCATTTAGGAAAGAAAAAAAATTCACCTAAATTGTTAAACTTTCAAGCCAAGAAATATATTTTTTTTTGTAAAACAGTTGCATTTTCACCCCTAAAATATGAATTTTTAACAAAACAGTTAATTTTTAACCAAGTAACAGTTGCAGTTTTGACCAAAAAAGAGGACATTTCAACCAAAGAGATTAGTTTTCTACCAATAAAGACGAATTTCTACAGAACTGAAGTCTATAGATCTTACATTGAAGTAGTTCACAAACACTCAATACCTTGAATCGCATTTCTATGAGATTTTTCAATATTTTTAAAAGAATTTTTCTATACATTTGACTGAATTGAGGACTTTACACCTTAAAATTATGTGACCACAAACTCTCAATACCTCAATTGTGATTTCTACTGAAGTTTTCAACATTTTTCTATGAATTTCTCTATATATTTTATTGAACTTTTTAAAATCGGAGTTCAATATAAAGTTTACAGAACTCTCGTATATTTAACAAAAAATAGAAAAGTTATACTTTTCAGATGAAAAATTAATTGTAAATAATAAACAAACAAATTTTCAACAAATTAGTAAAATTTTCAACCAACGAGATTTTCAGTTTAAAAAATGATTTTTTCAATAGAAAGAAGTAAGTTTTCAACAGAGTAGTTAAACTTTCAACCAGCGAGATGAATCTGCAAATAGAATAGTTAAATTTTCAATTAAAAAAATTAATTTTCAGCCAAAAAAGAAAATCGACCAATTGCGGACCCAAAAAAAATGAATTTTGTAACAAACAAAAAATCATTTTATATTAAAGTGGCCCAATTTTCACCCGGAAATAATTGGATTTTCTACCAAAAAAGATGCATTCTTAACGAATAATGTAATACATAGTAGATATTTCATACAAAAATGATGACTTATTTTTAATAAAACTGTTGAATTTGCAACCAAAATAATAATCAAATTCTTAACCAAATTTATAATCGTATATTTTCGTGTTCTTCATTATTTTCTAAAGTTTCAGCAAAAAAGGTTTATTATTTACTTTTATTTTAATTCTTTTAGAATGTAGAAAACATATTTAGATGAAAGTATTTTTGTGAAAACACATTAACTGCAAATTTCTAATGTGATACGCGTGCCTAAAATTTAAAAAAAATGTTGCTTGGCTTGGTGAGAAATCATGTAAAAATAATTAACTTGCGAATGAGTCATACACGGGATATTTTTATCAGATGCAAATATAACGCGTAAAGTACATTTTACTTATAATGACTTTAAAATCTCATTTACGAAATTAAATAATCATGTAACAGTCTTAATAGCTAGGTATTTATAAAAACATTATTGCAATAACTAAGCTATTATCACTATTAATTATTAATTACAATTATTATTATACAAAAAATTATTCAAAATTAAATGAAACCCATTTTATTTCAAATTTCCCCATGGGCATCCTATTGATATCAATCGATATCTATCTTGTGATGTTTGTTCATTCCATTTGTTCTTTAAAATGGTTAAAAATTTGTTTACCTTGACATATTAGCAAATAACCTCACTTGATAATATTTATTGAAAAATAATAATTAATTTTTAAATGGCATCAGATTTTATAGATGAGGAAATACAGGACGATAGTAACGATTTTGATATTATTATCATCGGTGCTGGAATAACAGGACTCACAGCAGCCCATGTTCTTCTTAAAAAAAAAGTGGGATTAGACGTCCTTGTTCTCGAAGCAAATAGTCAGTTACCAATGACCATTTTACATTTTTAAGCTCAAATCAAAAATTTGAATATTATTCAATCATATTTAAAATTGAAACTAATAATAAAAGAAAATAAATCTTTCATAATTTATAATTGTTTGATAGAAACCATTGGTGGAAGAGTATTTCTATCAGAAGAAAGTAAAGCTTTTCACGGACACCCACTTCAAAAAAATATAACACAACTTTTGAACGAGTTAAAAATTCAGGTTGTACCTAAAAGGAACATCGAAACTAGAAATATAATATTTTTAACGAAAGGTGGACCTTTTCATAAATTTTCGTCCCATGTTGCTGCTCAAGTTTATGATTTTTTCATATCGGTATTAAAGTAGCAAAATTAATTAATTTGATTAATCTAATCTCTTTCGTATTTAATGATTAAAACCGCATTGCAATATTTATACTTTTTAATTAATTTTATATCTTTATTTAGTTACATAGAATTAGCAGAGACTTTCAATTCAGGACTTACACAAGTCATGAAAATGCTAAAAATCTTGCAAAATTGAGTCTCGATGAATTATCATCTAGTTTTGCATGCTGGGGAGTCGCGAATTCAATTTGTCGAAGCCTACTTTTCACTTCCTGTGGTACATTAAAAACAAATCAAATTTAAAATTTCAATAAATGTTTTTAAATTAACTTAAATTTAGAAATTTCAAGTATTTTCATTATTTTTACTCTAGGTATCAGTAATCTTAAAAAAGCATCTGCATTATGGTATTTGGTTATGGTTCATGGAGCTGGAGGTCTTCTTCAGAGATTGAAAATAACTTTGGGAGATGAGAGTCGTTTCTTCATTAAGGTTTGAATTTGAACCTTAAAATTCAATTAAATCAATTTAAAAACAAGAAGTTTAAATTTTCCAGCTCTCTATTTATTTGTCTTTTCTTCTTATATAAATTAAAGGATGGAATGGCTCGACTGGTAAAAGAATTATCGAAGCAAATAAAAAGCAGTCGAGGCTTTATAAAAAGTTCCGAACCGGTTTTAAAAATTCAGTTCAATGACACAAGAGCCTACGTGACTACAAACAAAAAATGCTATAGGTATAATTTCTAAAAAGTTGAAAAAATGTTGTTCTTTTAAAAATTTAAAAGTCCTGGATCAATATTTTTAAAAGTATTTTTCAAAACAAGAAGGAAACTAAAAATGCAAGTAGGAAAACGAAAGCAAGCCTGTTGCAATTTAGTTTTTAAAGAATTTTTATTACAGTTTTTTATGCTCCTCTATATTTTACTTCTACCACATTTGCTAACTTTTTAGTTTCAAAATTAAAATTTCAAATTTCAAACAAAAAAAAAACATTCTATATCAAAATCGTATGGTTTAAAATTTAAATAGTTCAAACTTTTACAATTTTAAATTGAGCGTAGTTCAACATATCCAAGTAAGAAGATACAAAAATTCCAAATTAAAATGTTAAAATTGTACAATTACAAATTGACAAAAATGTTGGTTACTTTTTTTTATGTATAGATACACAAATAGTATGTAACTTCTCGGGATTTTAAACTTAAACTGTCGGTGGCAACCTGTAAAACCTGAAAAGAAAGAAAAGAAATAGTATCAACTAAAAAGATAAAAACCAAATCAGTGAAAAAGATAACAGCTACCCTAAACTCGCATTTAAAGAATGTTTTCCCTTATCAGATGCGATTACGTAGTGATGGCAGTGCCACCCCCTGAGAGTAGTTACATAATCATCGAGCCCTCGTTATCTCTTAATTTATCAAAGAGCCAGACTCTCTTCGAAAATGGGAAAAACGTATTCTTTACTGCCATATTTGAACGACAATTTTGGAGAGATAATTATAATTACACAGGGGATGTTGTGACGACTTCAGACTGTGACTCAAACTTGAAACTGGCTTACGATGCAACACATTCCGATGACGAATCGCGACTAGTCCTTGCAGGTTTCCTCTCTGAATCAGATTCCCAGACTCTCGAGAAATTCAAGCTTTTTGACTCCCTAAGCAAATGTTTTGGAAACAACTCAGCAGAAAATTGCACATCCTATAAAGAACGAAAGTGGATGCCTTTCAATTCTTCTGAAAGTAAAGATGCAATCAGAGGAGGAAGTCCGATGAGCTTTTTAAATCCTTGCGATTTGGCGGATCATATCAATCCACTAAATCTTCCCTATGAAAGGTTTTTATATCTCCTGGAAAAAGAATCCGAATTGAATTTTAACAAAATTAATTTTTAAGCATTTTAATCATAAAGGATCCCGCACCAAATGTACAGAAAATGGCTTTTTGTGAAAAATTCTAAATTAATTTTTTTTTTGTATTTCCGAACCTGCAAAGCAATAATCTGAAAGAAAAAAGTAAGAAAAATGGACAGTTTTTTAACAAAAAATGTTTAAAGTTTCAATTTTTGCATGTATTTCAATAGAAAAATGCTTATTTTAGTGAAACGTTTTTTTTTCTCCTAAACTCTTTATTAGATTTTGCTAAAAGTTTCACATTTTGACTATCAGTCTTACCGAAACAAAAGGTTCACATCTAAGATCTAGAAAGATTAACGGTTTTTTGGGTATACAGCATGTTATGGGGGTGTTTTCATACTTCAAACATCCAAGTATGGAAATCATCATTTCCTCGTAACTAAAGTCACTGGAGATTTTTTTTTTAAATGCTAAGGTATGAAATCACTTTCAAATAAGTAAAGGAAGCGTGCATAGCACGGATATTATATATGTGAATTTACTCAAAGGGTTGTTTTATCATCCCTTGAATATTTAATCCGGAATATCGACATTTCTTAATGACTAAAATTACAAAAAGTTTTCTGATCAATCTATGAGGATAGGAATCATATTAAAGGAAATAGGGAAGGTGTAGAACGACAAGGATGTCTTTGGATTTTTCTAGAGGTTTGTTCAATCATCCCTTATTTAGGGAAACAGAGAAATTAACTTTTCTCAAGGAATAAATAACCAAAGATCAGGACTAGAATATCAATTTAAAAAAAAGGAAGTATATGTTTTAATGTGATTTTATTGATCAATGTAAATTAAAAAAACTTTGGTGCTTCATCCCGTATAAAATATCGATTTCCTTGTTGAATAAATAAGGGATGATCCTGAAAATAAATTCTAATGCAAATCCTGTTAAAAGACGCTTCCGATGTAGGGTTTAATGTGATTTTGTTGATCAATAGTATGTTAATAAAAAAATCTGTGGTGCGTTATCCCGTATAAAATATCGATTTCTTTGTTTCAATAATTAAGGGATGATTAAACTACCCTGAAAATAAATTGTAATGCAAGTCCTCCTGAAGGACACTTCCTTTTTTTTAAAGTGATATTCTAGGCCTGATCTTTGGTGATTTATTCCTTAAAAAAAGTTAATTTATCTGATTCTCTAAGTAAGGGATGATTAAACAACCCTCTAGAAAAATGCAAAGACATCCTTGTCGTTCTACTCCTTCCCTATTTCCTTTAATATGATTCCTATCCTCATAGATTATTCAGAAAACTTTTTGTAATTTTAGTCATTAAGAAATGTCGATATTCCGGATTAAATATTCAAGGGATGATAAAACAACCCTTGAAGTAAATTCACATATATAATATCCGTGCTATGCACGCTTCCTTTACTTATTTGAAAGTGATTTCATACCCTAGCATTTAAATAAAAAATCTCCAGTGACTTCAGTTACGAGGAAATGATGATTTCCATACTTGGATGTTTGAAGTATGAAAAAACCCCCATAACATGCTGCATACCCAAAAAACCGTTAATCTTCCTAGATCTTAGATATGATCCCTTTATTTCGGTAAGACTGATAGTCAAAATGTGAAACTTTTAGCAAAATCTAACAAAGAGTTTAGGAGAAAAAAAACTTTTTACTAAAAACAGCATTTTTCTATTAAAATACATGTAAAAACGGAAACTTTGACCATTTTCTGTTAAAAAACTGTCCATTTTTCTTACTTTTTTCTTTCGGATTATTGCTTTGCAGATTCGAAAATACAAACAAAAATTTAATTCATAATTTTTCACAAAAAGCCATTTTCTGTACATTTGGTGCGGGGTCCTTTATTCAAATTAAAATACCTACAAAGGATTTTGTTTGCTGCGAGTGAATATGCGACGAATTGGCCAGGAACGATTGATGGAGCGATCGAAGCTGGAAAGATGGCATCATATTCAATTCTATTGCAAACAAGACCACAATCTCTCAACCGATCAGATTTATCTTTCTTCCCGTATGAATAAAAAATAAATAAATTTAACTTTAATGCGTCACATCTAGAATCCAAATTTGAAATTCTAAAATATTTTATATACAGCACAATCACCACAAGATTTCACCAAACGCCAATAGAATTTTCTCTCATTTACTACATGTGCCTGGCAGCCAATATTTGCATCTTCTGGACCTTTTTCAAACGAGCTTATTAGGCCCCGTATCATCATAATCGAAGTTCATATTGCAAGTAATACTTAAACAAATCAGTAGTCAGGCTATATAACACTTTCTGCGAGACATGCATATAATCAGAGCCTAAACGCTGTCTTATATTAGTTACATTTTCAAGTGTGTAGTCCGAATTAAAAAACTGTGCAGTAGAATACTGAAATATTTTTTAATTATAAGCTAAGTTTACAGTTTTCTAAGGTCATATTTTAAACTATTGAAAATTAACATTAATGTATATTTCAACAGTTCATTTGGTTTATAAACGATCAAAATATATATTGGGACGTTAACAAAAAAAGGTATTTCGATTTCTCCTCCTACAATATGGTAGGCCGAAAATACAAAAGTTCTGAAAATCGATAATGGCCAATGCTGAATAGCGGCTACATGTTATTACAAATATTAAACTCAAATGAGTTTTTGAAATAACAAATGGTCCTCGGGTAATTTTTTTATGTACATTTTTTGGTATCAAATAATAATAAGAAATTAAAATTAAGAAAACATAATTTTTGTTTACGTTAGTTTTGTTTAAATGAGCAAAAATTACATTTTGAAAGATTCAGTTAATTTTTATTTAAATTAAAAAAAAGTATTTTTATGTTTGAAACACTGAGAAAAATGAATAGCTGGGGCTACTATCTTTTTATCAGTAAAGCATTCATTGGTTCTTACAACTATTCAGTCAGTAACACCGCCTAAGCTAGTAGTCGGTTCAGGAAGCCGTTTGTAGTTCTCGTGACTGATGTACGATAGTATCGTTTTTGTTGTCAGAGTTACTAATAAAATAGTCATCTGTAATACCAATTGATTTCTCTGACAAATTAAAGTAGGTGGCGTAACTATTTTATTTGCTACCTTGGTTGGTACGATTGAGAATGCGACAAAGGTGCCAACACAGGGAGAACGTTTAGACATTACCGCCATAACTCGCTGCTCAGTTAATGTCTCGTTAGATTAAAGCTCATTATTTTTTATATAAATGATGGAAGTATCAGAAGTGTTGCAAAGTTTAGGATTCGGAGATTATATAGAAACAATCGAAGGTATGTATAAGAAATTGTAAAATCAAACGAGTTTTTAATTTTACTGGAAATCCTAACCTACAAAGTGCATCTGCAATTAAAAAGATCCCAGTGGGAATAGGGACATATTTTTTTAAAACGTCTTATCAGCTGAACTGTCATTTGACTGTCATCAGCGTCTCTAAGATGTCCCCCACCAAAAAAAGATGCCCCCGCGTGCCCACTGAGATCTTTTTTATTCAGATTTCGATAGTATAGTGACAGATATTTTAATTAATTCCTATGTAACACAAAGAAAATATTTTTACCTACAAATTTATTAGTAGACATGACTATAAGTTAAGTTTCCAGTTTTCTAAGGTTATATTTTAAACTATTGTAGTAGTAGGTTTAACTACCTACAGATAGTCGTTTTGACAAACTAAAATAGTAAGTCTACCTAATTAGATCGTGATGGCAACTACTTGTGCCCCAACTAACAAAAATGGTGCTCACAACTAACTAAATAGCAGTACCATTATTTACTAACTGAAGTAGATGTCCCAACAATTTTATTAGTTGTGCCAACTAATTTTTTTCAGTGAATGTCTTTAGTGATTAGATTTTTGCTCAATCTACATAGGGGCATATATTTGAAACCTAACATTTTTCAATAAAAATAATTAATAGTACAAGTTTTGTTGGGACAACGTTGGAATTTTCATGTTAAAAAACCATAAAAACCATAAAAATCATGGTTTTTGAATCGCAGGGGTGCCTTGCTGTCCCCACGCGGCGTTGGAAAAGGAGTAGGGGTACGACCTTACATTATTAATGTAAAAAGTCACAGGGGTGCCTTCCCACCCCCCAGGAAGCGCTGGAAAAGGGGTAGGGGTACGACCTTACATTATTTTGGTAAAAAGTCACAGGGGTGCCTTCCCACTACCACGAAGAGCTGGAAAAGGGGTAGGGTTACGATCTTATAATATTGTTGTGACCAGTCACAGGGATGCCTTCCCGCCCCCATGAAGCGCTGGGAAAGGGGTACGGGTACGATCTTATAATATTGTTGTGACCAGTCACAGGGGTGCTTTCCCGCCCCCAAGCGGCGTTGAAAAAGGGGTAGGGATATGGCCTTACATTATTTTTCTAAAAAGTCACAGGGGTGCCTTCCCGCCCCCAACGAAGCGCTGGCGGAGTGTAGACGTACGATCTTACATTATTTTTGTAAAGAGTCACAGGGGTGCCTTCCCGCCCCCCATGAAGCGTTGGGAAAGGAGTAGGGATACGATCTTATCATATTTTTGTGAACAGTCACAGTGGTGCCTTCCCGCCCCCCACGCGGCGTTGAAAAAGGGGTAGGGGTATCTTATCATATTTTTGTAACCAGTTCAGCGTGCCCACCAGTTCCCTTTTCCTCTTTTCGCTGTGTATTCCTTGACTTTACCCTGTCTTTTACTGGTTTTCCCTGTCTCTTTTAAAGCCCATTTTTCGCAATGTTAATGGTAAGTCGGGATATCTAACAAGGGGGGTTAGTTTGGTGTCCGGCGCCGATTTTTTTGTTACTTTGCAGGTGAAAAGAGGATCCCAGGCTATAAAAAAAAAAATTTGGGCAAACGTTCATATTTAGGGGTTGAAACAACTCTATGCGCAGCGGCTGGCGATTTTCCCTGTGACTTCCTGATAAAAAAAATCCCTGTGTTTTCCCTGTTTTTTCAAGAAAGTGGGCACCCTGCCTCATAGGGATGCCTTCCCGCCCCCCACGCGGCGTTGGAAAAGAGGTAGGGGTACGACCTTACATTATTTTTGTAAAAAGTCACAGGGGTGCCTTCCCGTCCCCCACGTAGCGCTGGAATATTAGCTGAGCTAAACCCAAAAAACCAGTATTTTTATGGTAGTTTCTTGATGATTTCACCAAGAAAATAAAATTTGAGCCAATTTTCACTAGGGTAGGGTGGGGCTAGATGAGCATAGGGGGTAAGATGAGCCACTCAATTTTCTCGCAAGCTATCATTTCTTTCGTAACTGTTCCTTGTACTAATATCAGGAAGAACGTTATCAAACTTCTTTTAACAAAATTTGCGCCTTATGCTGAATAAGTTTGGAAAAAACGAAAGTAAAAATGTTAAAACCTGTATTCTGCTATTTCGCATTTGTTTATAAAGTCCAAGAATCACACAAAATCACATATTATATGTTTTTCCAGTGGTTATTTAGATAGCTTATTTATTAAACCTTAAGTTTTCAATAGCTTTTTATATAATTCAAAAACAAAAATAGGTGAAATTTTGATTTTACTTGCAAGTGTTATATGGGGCGGAATGAGCCACTGTTCTGGGGCGGTATGAGACACCTCTTCCTGTGCATTGACCTAACCTCTTAGTGTTGCAGTCAGTGAGTTAAGATGCAATGTTTTATTGTATCAGATTGTGCAGTGTTTTAATTATGGTGCAAACGTATAAAAAACTAATTGTGTCTTAAAAATGCTCAGAAAAAGTTTGAAAGATGCACTGTTATAGGTCTGTATTAGAAAATAATATGAGTGGCTGGCAACCAGAAGAGAATACTGCTTTTCTGGTATATTTCTTAAGTAACTTTGTTTAAAAACTCGTAAAATGCTGTAAAAATGAAAAAACCTTGTTATCCCTAGCTGACCGAATGAACGCAGCGGATACGCTACAGCGTATCCTTATAGTATCCACATCGTATCCTCTCCGTATCATGCAAGAAAAACTCATTAAAAAAGGAAGATGAACATTTCATTGGTTAAAATTCGAACTCTACGTGAAAATTTGCGTTAGAAGGTCACGGATTAATTGCAATAGTTTTTCTTGCAACGATAAAAACTTTAAAAAAATATAATACCTATCGACAACGTGGGCTGAAGGCGACTTCAAGCGTCCATAATCAAGCATCCAT
>CAKNWW010260819.1:0-14232 GCA_932074435.1 Andricus kollari | reverse complement strand
GTTAATCACCATAATAAATCATTATGAATTATTATTGTTATGAAAATTTACTTAGGGTTGTAAAGTTTCATCACACTTTGACCAAATGAAAAGTTTTATGAAAATTTGGAAACGTTTCAAAGTTTCCAAAGTTTCAAACATTAGGGCGGGAAAATTCAAAATATAAAAAATACTATTAAGTATTAAATATAAACATTTAATAGTACCCTTTGTGTTTCAAAGCAAATCGTTTCAACTAATTTAAATAAATAAATCACGTGTTAACTGTTAATAACATGTAATTTTTGAAATATATTATTTAAAAAATTTGAAAATTGATTTCAATGAAATGAAAATAAATTTCGTATTTAATGCATATTTAGTTTTCAGGATGTTTCACTTTTAAAACGAATTCATTAAAAATGTAGAAACTTCGAATGGAAATGAATAAATTAACATCCTGCTATTTCATTAAACTACCAGGTTAACTTTTATAAATTGTTTTATTTCAAAAACATGCTTTAATTTTTATCAGTGCTATATCTCTCAATATTTTAAACAAATATTTGATATAGAAATGCATATTTGCATAAGAAAGATCAGCTAGATCAGGATTAGGAGTACACGTTTCTGTACTCATTTCTTTTTTAACTACTGCCGGGTACTTTTTGCATAAATCTTTTATATAAAGAATCATTCTCGTCGTATTTCTTAGATTCGTCCACGTGTAAAAATTGCATTTAACTTTTACAACACGTCCTTCACTAACGTATTGCGTAAATTACTTGTATAGATTAAGGATGGGCAGCGCCGACCAGTTAACAGTCAATGATTTTTTTAAAGTTAATAAGATGTATAATTGATCCGTTTTTCTTCATTTCGAGTCCTACGTTATTTTATATTATGTTTTTATAAGTATTATTAACATGAATAAAACAATGATTGAATAATTTAATTATTTCTAACAAGCTGTATTTCTTCGGCTTTGTCCCACATCGGAGGGCAAAGCCGACCGCAGCTTTTTATAAAAATCAAAACATTTGAAGATGAGAAAATATGATGGTTCGCATCTGTGGTATTTTATGTACCGGAAAAATAACCTTTAAACATATCCAGCAAGAAGAATAAGTTATTTTTAATAAAAATAGTGATAGCTGTGATATAACCTCTTATTCTGTGACATTCCACTAGAGACGGACTACGGTCAAAGGTTTCTACCGTATCGACCGGATTGAAAATAATAATATTCAATATATTCTTGCATGTAGCCCAGAAGATAAGTGGCTGTTTTATATTACCGATTACTTATCATATCCTAAGCACTTTTAAACTATTATTTTCGTCGGGCTTGCCCCCCTGGTGATGCCTCAATTATTTACGATATTTAATATACTTTGGACTTGAATTACGTTTAATGATTATAATGAAATAATGTGATATTGTTTTATCTGTCACAATAACAAATTTTCATACTGTAAGTATTGCCATTAATGTTGAAAACTTTATATTTCTTCCAGCGAATCTTCCATTCTTTCGTTGTCAAAACTGTTTTCTGCATAATTTTTCTTTTACAACGTCAATTTTCAATCTTTTAGCATGTAACACGATCTCTTTGATAAAATAGATTTATTTGATGCAAATTAGAATTAAAATTGTTAAATAATAGCGATATTATAAGCAAAGTCGCCTTTGCCCCACCGGTCGGCGCTGCCCCTCCTTACCCTACACAGTGCTTGTGACGAACCATCTTTCAAATCTTACCCGGTAACCCGGTAGTCCGGTACTCGTCAATTGCGTCTATACTCGTATTTGTTCGTATTATCAAGCTTTCAAATTTCAGCACGATTATTCCATTGAACAACGCCATTATATTACCTAACCTTAACCCGGCATGAGTGCGCAAACGCATACGTGTTTTTGAAACTTTCAAACGTTTCAGAAACTTTGGTCCCATAAAACGTTTCATTGTTTCATGAAACTTCCCAGTGGGCACAAAAACATTAAAGTCCTGAGAACGTTCTAAAGACGTTCTTAGGACGTGCGTGTCAGTCCGATTCATGTTTCAATGAAACTTTTCATGGACTTACAACCCTACATTTACTATTTGTATTCCGAATCATATTAAAAATTCTATGTCAAATTCCAAGAAATATAAAGTCACACGAATGTAAATGCGCCGTCATTGACGTCATAACCAATCAGGAGATCAGAAACCACACGAAAGAACACGCAAGGACCATCTACTATGGCTCAATTGGTGAAAAGGCCATATACGTCATAATGATATATGATTGCCGACTACCCCTCAAGAAAATGCATCGCAAACACCGGCACGTGGCCTCCCACCTATGCACTAACCCAGGATCTACCCTAGTAGCAGATAACTGCAGACTGGCGCCAGCTGGGCGCAAGAAAAAGTGGAATCTGTTTGCAGCCTGGCACCCGGCTGGTTCCGCTTTGGCGTGCTGTTCTGGCACTAAAGTCTGGTATAGCAGATGCTAGCCCAGACTGGTCATGATATACACCAGACAAAATTAAAATAAAGTGTAATGGTACTAAATAGGTGTTTGTTATAGTTTTACACTATATTTGAGCCCTTTCTGGGAGAATATACTGCGGGGACGTTACAACATTTCAGGAGAAACACTGAAATATAAAAAACATAACCTCTTGTCGTATATGCTTATTGCGTGCTTGCATGTTTGGGCATGCTTGTGAATGGTTCAAATTTCCGGTTGCTAGATTTTCAATTTCATTAATTATTCTTCTACATTGATCAGAAGTGTTTAAACTAAATACCAGAATCTGGTTCCTTTATTCACCAGATTTTGTTTTTCATCTGTTCTGATCATTTCTCCCGACAGTCTGGTCGACTAGAGGAAGCAGATGCTGAGGCAGACTCTGGCCTCTGTCATACAAGTCAGATGTTGCTACTAGGGTGTGTCAAGAATGCTATAAAACAATGTTTGATGTATGTCACGAATGCCATAAATCAAAGTTCCCCTTTGTAGACTCTAATGTCCATTTTATAGCTTGACCGCCATACCCTACTGCAAATACCTATGAAGGTCACTACTATCGGCGAGAAAACTCGAGTCCTCTGGCTTTGACGTTAAAAAAGTAAGTGAAGAAAAAATGGTAGCTCAATAAACGAAGGATCATTATAAGGTCAAAATATTGTACGTTAATGAGCCTGAAACGAATATGCAAAAAAAAAGGTATAGCTTACAGACCCGAAAATCTGATAAAAAGTAAGGAAATTTGACAGCCTTTAACGACAGTGAACTCTGGAGCATAGTTTTTTTTAAAAATAATAATAGGAAAAATTCGAAAAAATTCATGGTGGCACTTTAAACATTTCTCAATAAATTGGGGCTGAAAAATTTGCAGAATATAACAAATTGTTCGATTTTTGTATATAAATATACAACTGTACTATCTTCAGTTCTGATGAAGATAATGAAGTGATTTAAATTAGAGGTGGTTCGTTGATCTGTAGTTATATACAATTAGAAAGAAGTATGTGCTTCTTTTTCGAAAAACATGGTCAGGAAAGACTAGGACGATCCCATGAAAAAGGCATCCCGCTGGATTCTTACACTTGCTTTCCAATATAAAAAACCGTCTTTAAATATCGCAATTTGCACGAAGAGAAAAAGAAGCATATACTTCCTTCAAATTGTAACTAACTACCTTCTATTGTAGCTAACTACCTCTAATTTAAATAACTTCAATATCTTCATTAGAACTGAAGATAGGACAGTTGTATATTTATGTACAAAAAAAATGCTCCAAAATTCACTGTCATTAAAAGCTGTCAAATTTCCTTATTTTTCATCAGATTTTCGGGTCTGTAAGCTATGCAATTTTGTTTGGCCTTTTCGTTTCAGGCTCATTAACGTACAAAATTTTGACCTTTAAAATAATCCTTCATTCATTGAGCTACCATTTCTTGTTCACTTATTCTTTTCACTTCAAAGCCAAAGGACTCGAATTTGCTTGCCGATAGTATGCAGGACCACTTAAAAGACACTATATAGGATCCAATATGTGTCCTACATAGGATCCTACATAAGATCCTTCAAAGGCACACCTACAAAGTGTCGTATGGGTACCACCTATAGGAAATGAAACAGATTCCTATATAGGTTCCTGCATATAGTTTCCTACGTAGGGAACTATATGCATTCCCATAACAGTTCCTATATTGATCCCTATATAGATCTCTACGCACCTATGTGCCTTTAAAGAGCCGGAAGTGCTGCGCAGTAGTTATATTTCATTAAGGTTACATAGGTTTCCAGTCAGGTGTTACCATCGAAATATAGAAATGGACCGATAACGCTGTGGGGAGAATTGAAATGAGCTTGAGAGAGAGAAAACATTTGAGATGTAGATCTGCCTTTTTCTATTCCAGGACTGTCCAATGCACGGACCTGTGCTTCATCAAGCTCCACCCATCGAAAATGCTCTCGACCAATCAGCTTTATCTAGAAAGAGACAGGTCTACCTCTCAAATGTTTTCTCTCTCCCTAAAGCCCATTTCCGTACTCCCCACAGCGTTATCGGTTAATTTCTATATGTCGATGGGTGTTACATTTAAGTTTCTACGTAGGAACCTACATAGGTTCTTACGTAGGAACTAGGGAATATACCTTTATGGGGAACAAAAAATTCAATCTAAACAGCAAGATGAACATTTAAATGGTTGCAATTATGATTCTGCGTTAAGATTACCGTTAGAAGGTCACAAAGTAATTGCAATAGTTTTTTTTGCAGCGTTAAAAATTTAAAAAAGTACTCCAACAAAAAAGATCGATTGGGACGGTGTAAGCCCTAGTAGCAACGTCTGGCTTGTATGACAGAGGCCAGAGTCTGACTCAGCATCGGCTCCCTCTAGTCGACCATACTGGCGAGAGAAATGATCCGACCAGACGATAAACAGAATCTGGTGAATAAAGGAACCAGATTCTGGTATTTAGTTTAAACACTAGTAATTAATGTAGAAATTAATTAATGAAATTGAAAATCTAAAAATCGGAAATCTGAACGATTCTTAAAGTGTCCCCGAACATGCAATAAGCTTATACGACAAGGGGTTATGTTTGTAATATTTCAGTGTGTCTCGCCTGAAATATAGTAACGTCTCCGCAGTATATTCTCCTAGAAAGGGCTGAAATATAGTGTAAAACTATTACAGAAACCTATTTGGTACCATTTTACGTTATTTCAATTTTGTCTGATGTATATCATGGCCAGGATCTGCTATAACAGACTCTGGCGCCAGAGCAGCACGCGAAAGCGGAACCAGCCGGGCGCCAGGCTGCAAACAGATTCTTCTTTTTCTGGCGCCCGGCTGGCGCCAGTCTGTAGTTATCTTGCTACTAGGGAGAGTCCTATATAATGAAAGGAAACAATGAAAACGGGAATTCATGGAAATGTTATACATAAAGAGATAGGAAAATAATGCAATCAATTTGAAAAGAGACCTTTCGAGATATAACAAAGCCTTTGATAGTTTTATCGAATTTTTATAGGAAACATTTGAAATTATTGTATTTCATTGGCAATTAAAACAAGTAATAAAGTGCATAAAAGATTTCCGAAATATGAAGGATTGACACTTATACCGAAAATTAAAAGTTAGAAATTTATATTAAGGTAGAAAATTTGGGACTAAATAGTTGCCATCTGTTAAGGATTAAAATTTTATAACCTAAAAAAATTTGTGATTTGCAAGTAAGCGATTCGAAACCTGTGTGTCTTTGCTTAAAATTGTCATTTTCTACAACTATCTAGTAACTGTTGCAGATAGGATTAAATGGACAACATACTTAGATTTTCCATCCAAAGAACATAATTATTTCTGGTAAATAATAGTAAACACATATATATATATACTCGACAAGAAAATGCACGGAAATTTTCACAGGAATGTAGAAAAACAGTCCTTGTCCAAGGAGCAAACTTTTACTTTCCTCAGATCATCAGGGCTTAATTCAAGTACAGAGGGTTTTATTTTCGCATGCCAGGACGGTGTCATTTTCACCTTAGCATACCGTGACCGCATTTTATGTCAAGAAGTTCCCAGAGATAGGTGCAGAGCGTGTCATGAACACGCTGAGTACCTGGAACACACACTATCGGGGTGTCCCACCCACGCAGGAACGACGTATATCTACAGACATAATGCGGCCCTGAGAGTGCTTTATTATCATTTTTCTCACTCTTACGGTGTTGGCCGCGACCCTGCCCTGCCGAACGTTCTAAGGGAGATAGAGTCAATTGTCCGAAACGAGAAGTGTCAAATTTTCTGGAACTACGATTTTCGGACAGCAGTCTCCGTAGCACACTCGAGGCCTGACATTGTTCTCCAAAACTTCGAGAAACGAACTATATTCGTGATCGAATTCTCGGCCCCGTCCGAACACAACATCACTGCCAAGGTGAAAGAAAAGGAGGAGAGGTATCAAGACCTTAAAAGGGAGCTGCAAAGACTGTACCCAAAATATTCGGTACAAGTAATTGTCTTTTTGATAGGTGCTCTCGGAGGTGCTAAACTATCACTGGTTCGTAACCTTAAAGCCATACCCGCATGCCAAAAATATGCCAAGGCACTTGCGAAATGGATGCATAAAGCTGTCATCCTTGGGTCACTTCGTGTCCTCAAAACGCACGTGGGTTTCACTGGCCTGTCGTTGTGATTTCATCATGTCCTGTGACCACCCATCTCACGGTTGTGAGACGTGGTCCAGTGAGACCCTGCGGTGGTTGTTTAATGTGACTATTTGAAGGCGTTGGACCAGGCAGATTTCATTCTAAACAGGAATATGCGACGGTCATGTCCTATTGTATTCGTCAGTTACGGGTTCGGCAGAGTATTTACAGTAGCTGGCCGCCACCAACACGAATCAATTTTTAAAATTTTCTTCAAATTGTTAACAATTTTTTAATTTATTAGTTTTTTTATTATATATATATTTCATAATTATAAATTATATACTAATATACTATACTGGAGTTGAATTAAAAAATGTTGTCAATTTTGGCGTATCTAATTCCATTTAGGGGCCATCCATATATTACGTAATGAATTTTTCACCCATTTTTGACCCCCCCGCCAGTGGTGTAATCAAACATAATCATTTTATTAACCCCTCCCCCCTTGATGACGTAATCATCTTTAAGATTTATATGGATACATGATTTTATAAACTTTACACAGCTCTTGAAACAAACCGTTCCTCGAAAACATTTTTTCGTAATGTCAATGTGGAACAGATTTTGAAAACGCACAAAATAATGTATTTACAAGAAAAGCACCTCTGCGGGCATTTTTTAATGCTCATACTTTTACGCACTCTATCGGCGTTTTGTGAGGGTCGCATTTTGTGAGGGGCACGTACGTGCGAGGCATATGCCTCGCAATTTGTGATGAGAATGGTGAATGATGACAATCGTGCGTAGCACTTTACTGACACGCGGTGAGTCTCACGTTCTGCTTGCATCAATGCTGCTTTCTCGACACACCGTGTCAATATGAAAAAAAATTTATGGATTTTATTATTTTATTAAATAGTTTTTTTTTATTTTCCATCCAGTCACCGACGCCATGTTGATTCAACCTCAGTACCAGCGGGCCCTCAGAGGTACCCCTCAAACCCTCACCAATCTGGAACTTTACTGAGGACGGTCAACGTCGCAGTTTCTTTGTTTTTTATTTGTGATGTGGTTACTTTTTATAAGTTTTCTTAGTACGCGATCCCGATGGATATTTCTGAAGAATTTCAAAAATTCAATTGAAGGAAGAAATTCCAGTGATATTATTTCACTCCCTGTTCGTTTTATTTCTGTGGTAAGTAAATTAAAAATATATATAATCTCA
This sequence comes from Andricus kollari, assembly GCA_932074435.1. NCBI lineage: Eukaryota > Metazoa > Arthropoda > Insecta > Hymenoptera > Cynipidae > Andricus > Andricus kollari. The sequence goes on along the minus strand of CAKNWW010260819.1, from coordinate 6,368 downwards.
ATTCTATTGTTCACACCAGGACATGATAATGAAAACTCTGTAAAGGCCATTTGAATTCGGCTCGAAAAATCATATTATTGTTATTATTCATGATTCAGTGCCAAGTTCAAATGGTATTTTTCGAGCTATCATTTTCATTTCTGCAACGTAATATAAAAATCATTTTACTCGCACTACGTGCTCGCATTTTACCCGCACACGTGTGACTCGCACGCCGTGCGAGGCTTATGCGACCACATGGAGGACACATCTGCGTGGTTATATGAATTCACGTAATGCGACCTTATCCGCACGCGTGCGACCCATAATGCTCGCACTGTGCAGGCATCTTGTTATCTGAGTGGTAGTAGTTTTCTACTAATTCAAATAATGCCGATTCGTTTACTAGTAGTAGTAGTATATCATTAAGCTATTTCCCTTTTGGCGAGCCTCTAGGGGTAAGCGTGACACTACCCGATTCGGGTAGTGTTTTTTAGGTGGATTTGTAGTAAATGGGCTCACCACACCCACGACCGCCAACAGCAACGCAGTAGGATCAGACGGTCACCCATCCAAGTACTAACCGCGCCCAACACTGCTTAACTTCAGTGATCTAACGGGAACTGGTGCTTCCAGCGTGGTATGGCCGTTGGCCATACTAGTAATTAGTATAAATCTACTATTTCAATGTGTAAGACTAACTGACTAAATGAATTAGTAACTATAGGGGAAAGTCCTACAGTACTGCCCAGCATTCAGTACCGGCCAGTTATCATTTCTAAAATTCTATAACAAATGGCGCTGCCAAAGCCTTTGCCGTTTGCTTACTATGCGATCACGAGTATTTGTCCCCCTCCCAGCTAAATTGTCGCGACTGGTTGACTGTCAGTGCAAAGATTACTATTGCACATCGTGGACGTAAGTTACACAACAAAAGTTTCATTAGTGATTTCTGAAATTTCGCGGATGAGTTACAATAAAGTAAAACCTGATATGTGTTGATAAATTATGTAGCTTTTAAGAAAATATGGGTTGATAACACTTTGCGCGTCCATTATTTGCCACTATTGTGAATAATAATATAATTCGTTTCCTACAGTAACGGCCAAAAACTTTTCCTCCAGTACCAGTCACTATTAAAAGATGATTACTGACTATATTTACTTGCTTACAGGTACATGATGAAGCCAAACCAAGTTGTAAAATTTGGGTTCATGAAGCTTGTGCAAACATACCGGAGCTCTCAAATCAACGTATTTGCGATTATTGCCTTATTTAAGTGATGATAGTTTTACTGGCCGGTACTGGAGGCCAATTTTTTTAAGATTGATTTTTCTTTATTTTAAAATTTTATTAATAAACTAAATTATTACTTAATATAACGATATTTTATTGCTTTTATTTATAGCTTATGAGCTCCTTAATATATAACAGCGAGTATTTAATATTTAAGTTAAGGTATTTTTTTTTTCTAAATAAACCTTAAGGTGACGGTACTGCCAGACTCTCCCCTATCTACTAAAGGAATCGGTAATGCTACTAGTAAATGAATTGGTAAATGTATTGCTGGTTACTATTTGAAACGGCAGTTTCAAGTAAATTAAAAAACTTATTTTACAATTAAGAGAATTTTAATAAAATACATTAATCTATGAATTTAAATAATAATTCAAAGAAATTTCCATTTTATCTTCTTATACTTAAAACTCAGTGCATATTCAGGCCAAATTAATGTGGGTCCTGTATTAAATTCAATTTTAACCGTTTCAAATTCTTAAAGTTCATAGTAAAAATATTCCATTTTAAACAAGATAGGTGTATTTTTAGCCAAATAGTTGAATTTGGAACCAAACAGATTAAATGTCTACCAAAAATGACGATTTTTCAACAAAATACATGAATTCTCAACCAAATAGTTGAATTTTGATCTAAAAAATATCAGTTTTGATATTTTACGAAAACATTATCGTTTCTCAATTAAATCTCAAAAACCAACAGAAAGTATTTAACAAATTTTTAAATTATGTTTCCATAGCAATTCATTGCTTCTCATTGAATCAGTAAGTCGGCACTACTAAGCAGATTAGTAGAATACCCTTACTAATTCATTTAGTAACATAAATCTGACCATTGCATTTAGTAGAAAGTGATAAAATTACTAATTTAACAGTCAGATACAATGCTACTAATTGCATTAGTTAAATTTCTACTAATTCGGATTTAGAGAGTAGGACATTTTTATCCATGATTCCGCAATCACTCAAACAATACCCCCTACCCCCATGTAATCTTTCGTAATCATACACATGACCCCCTACCCCCCTATGATGATTACGTAATACATGGATGGCCCCTTACGAAATACATTATATCCATGAAAATTTTAAAGTTCTAAAAAAAAGCTAGATGTCTTAAATTATCGAAACATGCAGATTCTCAATTTCTAACTTTCCCAGAGGTAATTTCAAAATTTTAGAATTTTTAATCCCTTTCAGCTGGTCTACTTGGTAGCCTAGACGCAGCTATTGGGAATGAAAACATCCACCGCGCCAAAAGGGGCGCTGAGGTGTCCTATAAACATGGCCGCGGAAGCCATATGGTTAATATGGAGTATTAGCAATAATGTAATAAAAAACTATGTTTAAGATTAGAAAATGGTACTTTTGGAATCAAACCGAAGAGCCCATGACAAAGCCACCGGACGCATCCTCGGGTTGCGGGTGGACGGTCCGTGTAAAAAGGGTTTCTGCTGACTTTCGTTACAATAATTTATAAGTAGTCGCGGACAATTGTCCAGGGACGATCACGAAGGAATTAACCCGCGAACGGAGTATGCAGGCTTATCCTTGTGTTTGGCTTCAACTCGTCTCCAGTGGAGGGCGCCACTCGAGGGCCATCAAGTTTCCTCTCATCGGTTGCCGCGCGTCGGCTCTCTTAGTTACTCTTCGTGCTCCGACCAGAGCGGACCTGCTTTGTTACTTAGCGAAAAGCCTAACCTTGTACTACAGTTACTAAGAATAAATTCAGTTATCTCACAAGTGTATCGAGTATTGAATCTCCCGTCACCACTCCTTTTACTAAGAAGAAACATTGGTCCTTCGAGCCGGATTCAGCTACTACAGGGAGGTGATCGTGGCGTGGAGAGCAGACAAAGGCCAGCTGACATTAAAAGCATAGACAAGGAGTCACCAGGTGTACGTCGACGGCAGTCTTCGCCATGTAAGTAGTATTATGCACAATTAATACCAAATCTGGTCGAGCAATCTCCCACACATGGTTGTATAACAAAGGAGGGGAGAGTATAGTGAAGGGCAGTCGAGAATTCTCCTACGCATATCCTTATCTCACTCGCTCTTCCGACTTCCTTTGTTTTCTCTTTTCACACATGATCGAGCAATCTTTCATTACCTGCATGTCGAACAAAGGATGTGAGAGTCGGGTGGGAGAGGCAGTCGAACATCTTCCTGCATGCATCGCTCTCTCACTCACTCTCTGACTCCCTTCGCTTTCTCTTTTCACACATGATCGTGCAATCTCACATTACCTGCATGCCGAACAAAGGATGTGAGAGCCACGTGGGAGAGGCAGTCGAAGATCTTCCTGCATCTCCCTCTCTTTCTCTCTATCACTATTTCGCCTTTCTTCAGAGGTCCAAAGACAAAACATGACGGCGAGTAGAATAGTCGAGCGATAGCCTATCTCTATCTCTTTCTTTGTTAAAGAGACAACTTACACGGAGTCGTCTCATATGATAACGCACTTCGGAAGCGTTCGGCACACACGCCGTGCAAATACTTTTCTTCTTCCTTTTATTTATTGGCTATGGCGCATTTGGCGGGCGGGATTCGACTCTATTTTCAATGCTCCATCGATTTTCGAGCTGATTATACAATCATTACAGGGAGGAAAACAACTTGCTGACCACACAAAGGGCGCTGAGTGAGAGTTGCGACGATGTTCCGCAACAATTCTGGACAAGCCCGAAGCCGACTGGACACCTGGGGCACTGGATGTTCGTCTTGAGCTATTGGAGAATTATTGGGCCGCGTACCAGGAGAATCATATGGGACTCATCCATAAGCCTCCAGATGCGGACTACCACGTGGAAAACTCTTATGCAGACATCGAGAATGCTTATGTCAACGCACGCACTCGGATCTACGAGCAGCGACGCAGGTTCGAGCCTCCACTGGTCACTATCCCAGCAGCTACTCAGGCCGCCAACAACGTAGTCGCGATGCCCGCGGCCATTAACACAAATGTACGAGGAGGATGGAAGCTGCCAACCATAGAAGTTCCTATGTTCTCCGGAAGACGTGAGGATTGGGAGACGTTTCGAGATCACTTTCGCAATCTCATACACATGAACGCAAATCTCAGTGACGTCGAGCGCATGTTCTACTTGAAGGCTCGAGTGCAAGGCGACGCAAAGAACGCAATAGAAACCATGCAGGTGACAGGGGCCAACTATGCCACGGCATGGGCATTACTGGAGGCACGTTATGAGCACCCGCGCTTATTGGTCCAAGATCATCTCACAGCCCTACGCAACAATCCGCCAATGAGACACGAGACGGCTGCTGGATTCCAACGACTGATCGACACGCTATACCGTCACCGCGATCAAATTCGAGCTCTTGATCGCCCCGTTGACCTGTGGGACGATTGATTCGTGTCGATAGCTACAACATGTATGGATTCATACACTCGACGAGCGTGGGAGGACGAGTTCGAGCGCGCTGATGCATACCGTGACCTGGAGGCCGACCATTTGGCCACATACGCTGTTCTTTCTCAGTTTCTACAACAACGCTATCGCACTCTCATCTCTGCAGAATCTTCACGGCCAACGAGCACTTCAGCGAACCGAGCTTACACGCCGACACCTCTGGAGCAACGCCAACAACGCAGTTGTAGGACTTTGGCTCTTCGAGCGGCTCCAGCTCCATGTGAGAAATGCCGCGGTCCTCATTACATAGGTCGCTGTAGCAGCTTCAGCCGTTTAACGTCGATGGAGCGCAGAAAATTCGCCATGAAGGCGGGTCTTTGTTTCAACTGCTTGAGACCAGGCCACTCTACCGTCAATTGCCCATCACCTGGGACTTGCATGGTTTGCCAGAGCCGTCATCACACCATGCTCCATCCAACTGATCGCAAGCGAGAAGCGCCACCTACAAATGAACCTTCTCCGGCCAAATTCTCTCGGACTAGCACAGCAACTCCTGGGACATCTACTTCTACCCAGGATGCGCCTCGTTCATGACTAGTCCTCCTTCCCACAGCCATGGTGCAAGTAAGTTGTGACGACGGGCAACCGGTGTTGGTACGTGCCTTGCTGGATCCTTGTGCTGAATTGACATTAACATCGATCAGTCTTGCTCGCAAACTTCGAGCCTCCTTACACAAAACGGCTATCACTATCAGTGGAGTGGCGGACGGTCCAATGGACCACGCTCGAACCCGCACTCACTTCCACATTCATACAGCCGACGATTCCCCGCCTGTTTCCGTCGGAGTCTATTACCTCCAGAAATTCAACCTCGGTACACCAGCAGGATTTACAAACGAACAAGCAATGCACGATATGGAAGGATGGAGCTCGCCGACCCACGGTTCGGCCATCCTCGAGCTGTCGATCTTCTACTCGGAGCCGACGTTTACCCTTTGTTCCTGCGACCCGAGTTGCTTCGGCCAAACGAGATGATGGCTCAAAGGACTGCTTTTGGTTGGATCTTAACAGGCAGAGCACCGTCAAAGGATGTTATTCCGACCATAATCACTTGTACCACACTCATCACCTGCCCAGAGACGACATGGCATGATAAGCTCATTTCCTTGATGTAACGGTTTTGGGAATTGGAGGATTTGCCAAGGGTCTCACGCCCGTCCCCGTTGGACGAAGAGCGCGAACTCATCTTCGATTGTCACCAACGAACTTCTGAAGGACGATATATAGTTCGACTACCATTGAAACAAGAAGGTCTAGAAATGCTCGGCGAAAGTTTAAATGGAGCGTTAGCTTCTCTAAGCACTTTGCATCGGCGATTAAGTAAATACGTCGAAATGACAAAGACGTACACTTGTTTCATGACGGAGTACGCTCGACTTGGTCACATGAGACCTATACCTCCACCCGATCTGCGCGCGAACGCTCGCCCCACTTACTACATACCACATCATGGAATTTGGCAACGAGGAGATCATCATCGCCGCCTGAGAGTAGTCTTCAATGCATCTAGACCTACGTCCACTGGACACAGTCTCAATGATATGCTTCACACTGGGCCTAAGTTGCAAACCAATCTGGGCCACGTGTTGATTCGGTGGAGACGCCACAGAATTGCTTTCGGCGCCGATGTCTGCATGATGTACCGGCAGATTCTGGTGAA
>CAKNWW010260798.1:0-11065 GCA_932074435.1 Andricus kollari | reverse complement strand
AAAAAAAAAAATTCGAATAAATATTCGTGTTTTAAGTTTATTTGTTTTTAAAGTTATACAAATATAATTTTTCAAAGATTCTTGAGAAAATTCAAAAAGATCTTTGAAGATTGTTACTTTATACAGAAACAGCTGGACACTTCAAAAAAAAGATGAATTTTCAATCAAATAGATGGATAGCCGACGAACAACACTTATCGAATTTTCTCGCAAGCATTGTATTTTAGTTTTACATTTTTTTAAAATTATTATTCAAGATGATTGTGATTTAGATGAAATTCCATATACTCTACTCTAAAATTCTTTATGATTGGGCGGGAAGGACCTACGGGAGTTTCACCGATTTCTTCTTGGGTCAATCGGGTAGCATTGCCGTTTGTCATGTTTATTTTCACACGTTTCATATCGCAACTAAAACGTTTATATATTCCAGCAAGAACATCTGTCGACTCCAATCTTGCAAAGACGTCACCATCGCTTGTCGATAATACAATTTGTTCTTGGGTTAGCATAGGCTCATACGTATCTTTTCCTCTTCGTAGCATTTTAAGTGGTTGATCGGCAGGAAAAGTGTATGTTCGAAATTCGAATACATGGTATGGCTTCTTTTTGGGAATAAGCCGAATAAATCTCAGTTCTCCAAGTCCAAATTTATATCCGTCAGGAGAAGGAAGCCTTCTAGGTGTAGCTATTGAACTGGGAGAAGTAGGACGCCTGGCAGGAGACCTGGACCTGGCACGAGGAGGAGACTCGGGAGGAGGAAGATTCAGGTCAATCACAGGTCGATGATTTCTTTCAGAAGAAGAAGGTTCGCCACGAGGAAAACCAAAAACACCGTAGCCATCAGGTGAAAATTTGGACAGTGAACTTGACTCTGCAACAAGAAAGAGAGGATTACATTTTCTTTAGCAATAGGGCAGAGCGGGGTATGGCGCCGGTGCAGAGCGCGGGGACAATTGCAAATAACGTCCGTGTTTTTTGATTTTCATATTAGGTTTTTACATAAAATAGCTTTCACGGTTTGGAAAAATAGTGATTTGATGCAATGTCTGCATCGAAACACATTTCAGAAGAGTAATTATGAAAAACCAGTTTTAGCGAAGACTGATGATTAACACTGCTCAGGCTCCTCACTCGGGCGCAAGAGTATCCCAGGTCTTTTGTTCCAGGGTTCATTTACTCGAATGTGTACTCCTGTATTTTTATGACTTCTGATGTATCTTCTAAGTAGGATCTCATTCACCGATTCTAACCATTCCTTCGACTTGTTTCTTTAGTCGTTCATCTTTCATTCTCTCAACATGCCCAAATCATCTCAACGTATTTTTTTCACACATGCCACCTAGTGTCCAGGTCGCGCTACCGTACAGCAGAGCCTGTATAAATTGGAATTATATATTGCCCTTTTAGCTTTACTTGATATACCAAGCTACCAAGATATAAGATAAATTGTTCTATTCTCTCATCGTTTATGTCAATGCTGCATATTGTTTTCTCACCGTTTCCTTCGAACTGACTCTGCCATAACAACCTTATCATCTGCGAGCGCCAACACAGGTACCCTTACTGTCCCGAGATCCAAACCTTCTTTCTCGAAGAGGGTCATAAAAAAATGGTTTGGAGTAGTAAACATTTTTCAAATGAAAACAAAATAGAGCAATACGACAGTTTCGTCTCCGCTCTTTTCATAATGTTTTTTTTATTAAATTATTATTGGTAATTTAAATTTTTATATCATACTATAGAAATGTATGTATCAACCTAAAGTTGAAAATTCAAACAAAAATGTAACCTGAAAGGAAGATTACCTAAAAAATAATTGAAAAGGAGAATTTGGAGCTATTTATATTTGATGATGATGTCTATAAATTTCTCTTTTTAATAACTTCATCGTGACGAGGAAAACTATGTGTTTTCGAAACGTCGATGAACTTGAATGAAGGATCCAACAATTGAATTTCTACCATCTCTAACATTATATTTTTATAATGGAACAATGTTTCATCTACCAGCAGATAAAATTTTCATGGCGTAATTATCTCAATTAATCTTGCAAACTTTAAACTCCTCTAATGAAATATATTATTATATGCAAAGGAGATTCAAATTGCTTGATGAATAGATATTTTATATCATTTCTACTCGTTCTATTTTATTTCTTTTTCTAAATTTTAGTTCGATCGAATACGAATCAAATGGTGAGCTTTTTAATTACACTATAAACATTGCAAAAACAATTATTGCCATTTAAACAAGTTTGAATAAGAAATAAATATACTGAGACTAAAATATATATTTACCAGTAGGATTAGGGCAGATCGATATAACGAAACATAGGATAACACTAAGGCTCCACATTTTTTCAAGTAAAAGAATTCGCTTTTGAAGAATTTCGATGAGAGTGTAACGAATGAAAAATGTTGCAATTGAATTTTATATAAGTATAGCGACTATCTCATGCGTCCTTCTAGCCTATTGAGATTTATGACATTTTGCACAATTGCGAGCGACACACATTAATTACTATGCAATAGAAAATATCTTTGACAATTCTTCTAATATTTCAAATCCCATTAAATTAATATTTAAGCCGTTGGTTAAGTTTATTGAATTATGTAGCAATCTTCGTAATTCTTTCGTAGTTCTTTTAAAGTGTTTACATCAGTAGCGGAGCTACTATGACAGTTATAAGCCAAGATCAATGCATAACGGGGAAAGGTAATTCAATACATTAAGGGAGTTGATTCTGTACGGTACGAACATCGGCCATGCAGATTCATATCTTACCATTATTCGGTAAAACAGGGAGTACGGTAATTTTCTTAATATAATTTCACCATTGGCGAGACACTTTTTTTAAAAATTATCAAAACCCTTCTTTAATTACGCGTCAAATGAACCCTAATAGAGATATTTTTGACCTTTTGAAGGGATACGGCTAAAAATGTCTAAGTCTTAAATGTCGAGTTTCAGTCTGCGATTATACTGCTGTCGACCATGAGAGCGGTGATCGCCGAGAATTCCGCAGATTTTAATTCATAGCTTTAACTTATTTTAATGACAAAATTCGAGAAATTCTTGCCTTCTTAACTTCAAAGTCAGATTACGGTAACGTTGATAGCGCCACTGTGACAGAATTACCGATCTTCCTGTTTCACCGTCCGATGGTGAAATTATTATAAAATATCATTGAACACTCTGCTTTACCGACTAATGGTAAGATAGGAATCTGCATTGCCGACCTTCGTAATGTATGCAGTCACACCCATAGTGTATTAACTCCCACCGTAATGCATTGATTTTGATTTATAACTATCATAGCTCTACTACTGACGTAAAAAGTTTAAAAGAACTACGAAACAATTACAAAGAATTCTAAAGAATTGAAGAAACTGAATATATGTTTAAAATAATTCAATGGGAGTTAACATATTAGAAGAATGTAAAAATACATTTTCTATTGCGTAATAATTAATATTTGTCGCTCATAATTGTACAAAATATCATAAATCTCAATAAGATAGAGAGACAAATGAGATTGCGAGTATGCTTATATAAAGTGAAACAATTTCAACGTTTTTCATTAAGTACATTCTCATCGGAATTCTTCAAAAGTGAAATATTTCATTTAACAAAAATGTGGACCCTGATTGTTATCTCGTGTTTTTTCATAGCGATCTGTCCTGATCCTATTGGTAAATATAATATCTATAACTCAAATTAAGGTTTTAACCGCAGTATATTTATTTCTTGTTCGAAGTTGTTCAAGTGATATTAACACTTTTTTCAATGTTTAAAGTGTACCTAAAAAAATAGACATCATTGCAGCCCACTCTAGAAATGGAAATGAAATAGAAAGAATAAAAATGCTATGGAATTTCTATTTATTAAGCAATTTAAATATTCTTTGAATAGAATAATCTATTTTATTAAAAGAGTTTAACGTTTGTAAGATTGATTGAAATACTTACGTCATGAAAATAAAATTTATACAAAAACTGATGTTTCATTGTCGCGGGACTACGAACGAAGAAAATAGTTAACAAATGTAGTTTACACCTACTAGAATGCCAATGAATAAGAGGTTATACTACATTTATCACTATTTTTAATGAAACGAACTTTTACTTCTTGCTGAACATGTTACGAATGAACTTTTCAAATTGGGAGAGTGGAGTATAATGCTGCGCTTTGACTTAAATGAACTATAAATTACACAGCCACACCACAAAAAATAAGTGTCGTACGCGACATATAGTTTCCTATGGATTTGGACGCGCTGAACCCGAACCCGATGTCAGAATTTACCCTACACGTCAGCGTTTCACCCTAACCTTAAAAAACTTGAAAAAAGTAGTATTTCCTGTTCTGGGCATGAGGCATATCAATTCTTATGTATTTTGACGCGCTGGATCTGAATCCGCCATCAGAATCGGCCCAACGGGTCTCGGTTGGACCCTAACCTCAAAAAACACCTTAAAATCGCTAAAATCGCCCGTTGGGCCAATTCTGATGACGGATACGCTGGAATACATAAGAATTGACATGCCTCATCCCCAGAACAGGAAATACTAATTTGTTCAAGTTTTTTAAGGTCAGGGTGAAAGGCTGATGTGTTGGGCAAATTCTAACATCGGATTCGGATTCAGCGCGTCAAAATCTATAGGAAAAAATATGTCGCGTCCCCAGATCACGACACTTATTTTTTTTTTGGCTGTGTTATGATTGAAATGTGATTTTGATGTGTGTATTTTTTGAAGTGAAGCTTGCATTATCAGCGAACATATGTTACTATTCCAAACCATGTTTTAATTACTCCCTGCTGAAATAAATAGGACACGCCGCGGTGCGGCATCATGCCCCATATGCAAGGGCAGAAGAGTTAATTAATGCGAATATATTTAAAACGTTTATAGAAAGAAATTATGATACCAGAAGTTAATTAAAATACTTCCCCTATTGAAACCTGAATTTTCCATGCCTTAACTACTTCACAATATACTGTAAGTGCTTAATTTTCGCCTGGCAGAACTAAGGGACGATTCACGAAATCATTCAATCATACAATCGATTGCGCGCGCCATCAGCGCTAGTTTTAATGTCCTATCAGTATTGAAATGAATTTGCATTGTTACAAGACAAAGAATTTGTCATCGGTTGTCGCTATTAGTATGGGAGTGCTTTGAGGCACTAAATATGCTAGTGACGGAAAACCGAGTAACTCTGCTATGGATCCCTGGACACAGCGGTATCAAGGGCAATGAGATATCGAATAGGCTAGCCAAACTAGCAGCAAGAAGAAATTTTACTGGACCCGAGCCATTTTTAGGTATTTCCAGTAGGTCAGTAGGTGACTGGTTGGAGACAGGCCAAAACACTCGGATGTGACAGACATAAGATAGGGCTTGAGGAAAGGCCTCTCTGTCGTCTGTGCGGAATGGACGAGGAGACAGCTACTCACATCCTTTGCCACTGCCCTGCGATTGCGGGGAATCGTCTAAGACTTACTGACAGTTACTGCATCAGTGAGTCGGAGATATCAGCCAACAGCGTGGCTGCGGTCCTCTCCTTATGGAGAGGGCTTTGGGGTCACGCTTAGGCTCACAAGGGGACGCAACGGGATTACCCAAGCGTCAGGGGCTGTCACGGTCTCAACGCAACTAATAATAATGATAATAAAAATAATATATTTCTTGTTGCAGAGTTAAGTTCACAGTCCCAACTTTCATCTGATGGCGACCGTGTTTTTGATTTGCCTCGTGGCGGTCCTTCTTCTTCTTATTCTGAAAGAAATCATCGACCAGCGATTAACCTAAATCTTTCTCCCCCCGAGTCTCCTTCTCGTGTCAGGTCCAGGTCACCTGCCAGGCCACCTCCTCCTTCCAGATCCTTAGCTTCACCTATAAGGCTTCCTTCTCCTGATGGATATGGATGTGGACTTGAACAACTCAGATTTATTCGGATTATTCCCAATAGCAATCCTAGCCAGACATTCGAACTTCGGAGATACACTTTTCCTGTCGATAAATCACTTCTTATGAAAACAGGAAGGACTTCGTATTCGCGTATGATAACCCAAGAACAAATCGTATTATCAACAAACGATGGTGACGTCTTTGCAATATTGGAGTCTACAGATGTTCTTGCTGGGATATATAAACGTTCTGATCATGGTGTGAGACGTATGAAAATAAACATGGAAAGCCGCAGTTTGACCCGATTGACCCCACGAGAAATCGATGAAACTCCCGTAGGTCCTTTTCGCCCAATCATGAGGAATTTTAGAGTAAAGCATGCACAAATTCATGTAAATCACAATCATCTTGATAATTAATTAAAAAAAAAATGTAAAACTAAAATACAATGCTTGCGAGCAAATTTCACGTTTCTGGATGAATTCAATTATTACATTCTCATTGAAGAAGGATTTGAATTTTGGTAAAATTTAACCCCCCCCCCCCCTCACCGTTTATGTCAAATTTCCACGTTTTGAGACCTTCTAAACCCAAAAAAGCAGGTTTTCGCGAATGTGTCTGCTTGATAGATTTAGAAAGATTTGAAAAATTGGATTAGGCTTTGGTATACTCTTGAAGGGTCCTAAATGGAATGTCAAGTTCGTTAGCCAGCCATTTTGAATGAAGATTCAAAAAGTAAGCGCATTTTTCAAATTTTTGAGACCACTTTTTTCAAGATCTAAAAAATGTAAGTACGGGTGTTCGTAGTATTAAAAAAGTCCAGAAAAGAAAAACACTTTTGAAAACGCCATAATATTTCCATAACGGAAATTTTAAGGTTCCGTTCCATGCTAAGTAGGTAAAACAGTGAGGTTGGTAATTGAGATTCCTGCAAAGTTAACATTATAAGGTTCTGTTCCATATTAAGTCACCATCAGTCGGTAAAACAGGGAGGTCGGTGATTTTTTATATTATCATTTTAGCGTATGTCGGTAAGGTGGGGAGCCATTTCAACATCAGTCGGCAAAATAGGGAGTTCGACAATTTTTATATTGTCATTTTACCATCGGTCAATAACTTTAGGCGTTATATTGCCATCAGTCGGTAGAACAGGGAGGCCAGTAACTTTTTATATAGACATTTTTTATATGTCGGTAAGGTATGGAGCCATGTTATCATCAGTCGGTAAAACAGTGAGGTCGGTAACTTTATATTATTATTTTACCATAGGCCGGTAAAACAGGGGCCGTCGGTATTGTACATCTCTAACCACAGATAGAGCGTCAGTCGCTATATCAGGAGCCTTCTTTATCAATCATGGTTAAATAGCTTGAAGGTGTAACTGTGAAATTAGTCAGTACATTCTTCCAGCGCTAATATCAATGTATGAACAGTCGGTAATGCATGCATCGACTGTTGAATTGATGATTAGTCTGCCCGTACCTTACCGATAAACTGCCGAAATTGCGAAGTCTGACCCAAAAAGTGGAAGAAGATATCGGCGATCTACCTTACTAGCACCTACGTGGTACTCTGCGCATGCGCAATCTAATACTGTCGCTTAGATCAACCTACATTTTATCAATTTGAATTTCGCGCAAGCCCTGTGTTGCACGCATCAGTCTTATCTCTCAGTGCATAGATGTCTTTTTGTGCAATATCACTTAATAGTGCGGTGTACTGTTCCTTTAATTGCAAATCTTTTTACTAAAAATTTCTGAGGTATGGTCTCGAGTAATGAAATGCTAAGTAATTTCGGTGGAGCCCTTCCAGAAGTGGTAACTGATCCACTGACATCCATCCCCTCGCAGGACCTCGAAAATGGCGCAAAAGCTCTTATGTTCCTTGAGAAAAAAGATGCGAAAGGTTACCAGGCAGTCCCCGCGAAACATGAGAGACAGAGAGGAAGCAAAAAGCAACGCACCATGAGTGGTGAATCTCAATCATTCCCGAGACACAATTCTCTAACAGGCCCCCGGAAACTTCGAACGCTGTGCCAAACCTGGCTAACCTCAACCTGAATAGTGCCAAAATCTCTCAGACTGACAGCCCCTACTTTGTCAGAGAAATTCAAGTCCCCACTGACGCCTGTACGAAAACATACAGACTACGGTCAAAAATGCAAGCATCCCCGTCCTTCGAATGCTCAATCCTAGCCGTCACAGAAATCGTGCATATAAAAAAGATCTTCAAATTTATTATGATTACTTTTTGATAGGATGCACAGTCATTAATCGCCGCCTTTCGCTCCTAGCTACGTAATATAATATTTCCTGGGTTCATCATGCCAGTCATCCATTTTCGGGCAAATCAGCTTAAAAGGCAGAGGATATCATCGCTCGACAATACGCTCTTTATGAAATCATGAAGATCAAAGAAACCAGCATTCCTATTGCGCTTCCTTATGGAAAGTCTTTATACATCCACCCCAGCCCTCTGCCTAATTAGAAGGTGCTGCGGTGGGTTTGAATTGCCAACAGTTTTCACTGTTGTGTTTATTAACAATATTCCAGTAATTGCCAGACAAAAAACCCCTTGCAAGCTCTCCAGCTGCTTCCCGGAACTAACTAAACTGATTCTTGGCACTTAGATCAATGAGGCAGAATTTATAATGGGTCTGATGATAACCGTATACTGCCGTATCAACATGTTGTTTCCAGGTTCGTGTAGTTAGTGTCCTTGTGTTTAGAATCCTGATTCATTTAACCTACGAATCGAATCATCAATGACGAGTGCCCGCAGGGTGGAGGATGAAACTCCTCGCTGCGGACAGCAGAATTAAATATGGATTCCGTTGGAGTGTTACTGGAGGTTTCCCTCTATGTCCAGAAACGCTGCTATCAACATAAAAGAAGTTATGTTAATTGGTTTGAATGATTTGGCCTCATAGTAGGAGTCTCTCTTCGGCTTTGGTACAAAGATCGCTTTGAACTTATACCATGTTACAGGGGTATATCTCAAAGCTATGCATGCCCTCAAAATGTCAGACATTGATCTCATCAGTACTGCCAAAACCTTCTTGAATAAGCGCCGGGAATATATCGTATTTCCCAGCGGCCTTGAGTGATTTAAAACGCTGAACGATCCATAATATTTTGATCATGTTACTATCCAGTTTGTCATCCTCCAGTCTTCACCATTGGCCCTATGTTCTGGGCTGTCAGAGGGTCTTTGCCTAACAACCCCGTCCTTCGATAGGTACCCAGGTTCGGCACTAGGGAATGCATCTACATTGGTCCGGGAGACACAATGCATGAAAATCGATTATTATAATGTTTTTTTTTGCGTTTTTTGCAAAAACTATGAGGCAGACGAAAAATTGCACACGACGAATATTGTTGATTGCATATGAGATCTAATAGTTTGCAAACCAATTTTCTTAAGCTGTCGATAATTTCAGTAGATACAATATAATTTATGAAAAAAATTTTAATTAACAATATCTATTTTTTTTAATGCCCTGAAAATACACCCTCCATAGAAACGCTAATAACTTATGGTTTGAAATTTAAATAGGGAGCCTTAATAGTAAAGTAATTGAAATAAAAACGCACAAACTTTTGCAATTTTGAATTGAATGTCTTAATAGTTGGAAGGAGAAAAGATTTTCAAAATATCACTGTTTAAACAGAAGGGGGAAAACTTATTACTAATACAAATTTCAAGTTTGAAAGAAGTAAAAAATAATCCTTGAACAATTGTTCGATTTTTCTCCTGAAAAGACAAAAAATTAAGAAGACGAATTTGTTACGCGTAAGTTGACAATTTTATGTAAAAAATGTTTCGTCTCAAAACAGGGAAAAATTTCAAAATTAAGCAATTTCTTGTTTGAAAGCGAAAAAATATTCCAAATAACGAACTTTTTTAATTTTAAAGGGGACAATTTTAAAGATAAACCATATGTGAATTTAAAAGAAATAAAATTTATCGTTCGCAAGTACAATTCAGAGTTAAAAGTAACAATTTTTTTGATACTTTCCGCAGTTTTTGATTAAATGACTAAAAATTTTGCTAGAAGAATAAGTTTGATATTTAAAATCATTCGATAATTTAAGAAGTCCTATAATTAAAAAAAAAAAGCTTCAAGATAGCGGCCAGTCTGATTTTTAAAGTTGTTGTTCCTATTTTCATACTTCTCAAACGAAATAGTCTCAAACTTCGCTATAAAACTACTTTTATCCCAAAACGTTTCGTGTTCATACTAGGTTTTCCAATTTGGTTACAAAAACAATTCTAATGTTCAAAATCAAATCTTTCTCATTGTTAAAAAAAAAACTATGTCCCGGTAAATTGAACAGAAGGCGACTATTCGTCGATCATTTTATGATTATTTCGAAATTTAATGTTCAAATATCATTATTAATTATCTAGATTCTTATCGGATACAATTAACCAGTGATATTAAATTTTTTATTTTTGTCATCAGAAAGTCACGTAATTCTTTCCCTTCTTTGAAGTTAAAAACAAGCCATGGAGAATAAACAGAGATTCAGAAATTAAAATAAAATTTGTTTATCATAATCCAATAGTTGGATAATGTCGACTTACACAAGTCATTCAATTAATCTTATAAGCTATCTTACAAACTATAACTAATAGGTTAGGTATTTTAGTTCGTATAATGTTAGTGTAGTTTTTTTATTTCAGGGGAAAACGTTATTTTAATACCAAATACAAATTTCGAATAAATATCCATGTAACAAGTTTAATTGTTTTTAAAGTTATGTAAATATAATTCCCCGAAGATTCTTGAGAAAATTCAAAAAGATTTTTTGGAGATTTAAGATATATCAAATCAAATATTTAACAACATTTTTCACCAACGAAGATAAATTTCTAATGAAAAATGTAATGCATAATTTGTCTTTTAATAAAAAAAGTAGAATGTTATTTTGTACAAATCCAGCTAGAGACATTAAAAAAAATGGATTTTCAATAAAATAGTTACCATTTTTAGTCCAAAAATATGAATTTTCAAGAAAAAAGTTAATTTAAAACCAAATAGTTATATCTGCAACTAAATAGATGACAATTCAATGAACGACATTAATTTTCTGCCATAAAAGACAAATTTTCATCGAAATAAATACACTTTTAACCACAAAGATGAA
>CAKNWW010260796.1:0-14764 GCA_932074435.1 Andricus kollari | reverse complement strand
CGCTATTAGGAAGAGAATGGATACGTCAACTACGCCTAAATCTATGGGATTCTAACGTGAAATTTTTGCAAGACAATGCGACGGAAAAATCAATTGAAAATTTACTTGTAAAACATAAAAAAAATTTGATCAAGATTTAGGCAAAGTTGAGGGTATTCAAGTTCGGCTAGTGCTTAAAGAAAATGTTCAATCCAGGTCTATGCGCGCACGCCCAATTGCTTTTGCGATTAAAAAGAAAATTAAGAAAGAATTAAATGGTTTAGAAAAGCAAGGAATTATTACAAAAGTAAATCAATCAGATTGGGCCACACCGATCGTGCCCGTAGTTAAAGCTGATGGTAATGTAAGAATATGTGGCGACTTTAAAATTACCATAAATCCTTATTTATAAATTGATGATCACCCCGAACCTACTATTCATGAACTTTTTTCAGCAATGGCTGAAGGAAAAAAATTTACTAAAATTGATGTGAGTAAAGCTTTTTTAAATGTAGAAGTGCATCCAAACGATAGGCATTTACTTACACTGAATACACACAAAGGGTTGTAGATGAGTAATCGATTAATGTTCGGCGTAGCATCAGCACCTGCGATTTGGCAACGGGAAATTGAAAAAATGTTAATAGGCATTGAAGGAGTTGCCGTATTTTATGATGATATAAAAATTACAGGGCCCACAAAAGAAATACATTTAGAGCGTTTGGAAGGAGTTTTGTCTAGATTAGAAAAATATAATTTACGCGTGAATAAAAAGAAATCAATATTTTTCGCGGATAAAATTGATTATTGCGGTTACACAATTGACGAGCACAGAATATATAAAATGCAAAGTAAAATTGATGCAATTGTTAATGCAAGTGTTCCTTCGGACAAACTGCAATTTCAATCCTTTCTCGGTTTTGTAAATTATTACGGCATATTTTTACCAAACTTAAGTACAACTTTAAATCCTTTATATAACCTTACGCGCCAAAATGTTCCATTTACATGGAATGATGAATGCCAAAAAGCATTCGAATTAGTTAAAGAACACATATGCTCATCAAATGTACTTGCACATTTCGATCCAAAATCGCCATTAATTTTAGCTACAGATGCATCGCCATACGGCGTTGGTGCGGAATTGTCCCATGAATATCCGAATAACACGGAAAGGCCAATATATTTTGCTTCTCAAACACTTACAAATACACAGCGAAAGTATGCCCAGATCGATAAAGAGTTTTACAGTTTCATTTTTGGAGTAAAAAAATTTTATGAATACCTTAACGGTCATAGATATACACTACTTACGGACCATAAGCCTTCACTACAAACTTGTAATCCTAACAAAGCTGTACCGATATTAACTACAACTAGAATGCAACATTACGTTATATATTTAAGAGCTTTTGATTTCGATATTAAATACAGAAAAAGTAAACTACACGCAAATGCTGATGCTATGTCACCTCTACCTATGAAAATTGAAGAAATCACTTCTAAGAAAGATGAAGCCGATGTGTTTGAAATAAAACAAATAGAAACCTTACGAACTACTGTATCACGTTTATCTTTGGAAACTAGCAGCGATGAAAATCTCAAAATATTATGAGAAGCGTTAAGTAAAGGTAAAATAATAGATAAAAAATTGAGATGGAATATTCTGCAAGAAGAATTTTCTTTGCAACAAGGCTGAATTTTTCGCGCACATCGGGCAGTCATACCACAGAAAATGACAAATGAATTACACGTACGACATTTCGGTTCCAAAAGAATGAAAGAATTAGCACGTAGTTATTGTTAGTGGCAAGGTATTGATAGGGACATTAACAAAATAAATGAAAATTGCGTCAATTCCCTCAAAGTCGCAACAAATGCAGTTAAAGTAGATGTACACAAGTGGATAGGACCGTCTTTCCCGTTTGAAAGAGTTCACATGGATTACGCTGGTCCATTTCAAAATTCAATTTATCTTATACTTGTAGATGCATACACGCGATGGCCAGAGGTATATCAGACCAAACATATGACTACGAAAACTACTATTCGCGTTTTGAGTGAGGTATTTTCGAGGTTCGGTTTTACAAATTTTCTTGTAAGCGATAACTTTCAGTCATTCATCGCGGATGAATTAAAACGATTTTTGAAAGAAAATGGTACGGACCTTAAATTGAGCGCGCCTTATCACCCCGCAACCAATGGTTTAGCAGAGCGGTATGTACAAACGCTCAAAAGAGCATTACGAGCAATGAAACCAAGTAACGAAGAGGAAAAACATAAAGCCTTATGCAACCTACTTTTACAATACCGTAAAACTCCTCATGGCACAACAAACCAAGCACCAAGTGCTTTGATGCTCGAGAGACAAATTAGATCGCGGATTGATTTTATGCTTGAAACGAATAAAGAGAGTATGGTGTCGAGAGTATGGTACGACAAATAAGTGGAAGTTCGGGAAAATATACGAAATTTTGGGTCCTCTTCATTACTTAATTCAACTCGATGACGAAAGAGTACAAAAACGTCAAATAGATTACATACGTAAAATTAGCGAAGATGTACCTGTGATGACAGAGTTTAAATCTAATCCGCGAAATACTCACTCTCCGAATGAGAACAATAATAATAAGGCGAGCGATATGCGAAATCTCGGCGGAAATCTTATGAAAAATGTAATGTCAAAAAAATCTGATATTTCTGTACCTACATCGATAAGCACTGTCAATGTACCGAAAGAGACTCCGTTACCGCACAGATCAACGAGAAATCGTAAAGCTCCAAATAGATTAATTTACAATTGAACACTATGTAAAGTCATTTTTTTTTGTTACACAGGGAGGACTGATAGGATGCGAATGAATACCTTAGTTGTATACTTATATATATATGTTTGTTTCCCATGAATTTTGAGAGTTGCGTGAAGCGTACATGTGTGTGTATGAGCACTGCTAACGATATTCCAAAGCTCGATCCGAAAGCAAGACCAGAGCGTCACCGGGCTTCTAACTGTACACACGTATCGACTGTATACGCATTAATATACACCCTTTTACTTTACAATAAATAAGTGGTGATATTTAACTGTTCTGAACATTAATACATATACTTTCTTCATACCTACAAACCTAACAGATACAATGAGCAAACGTCCAGATATGACATTCTTGTTTTACCTCTCACGCGATAGCAAGAAAATGTATTAACTGTTCTTCCGCCGTAAAAAGCATCTCGAAGGTTTAAAGCACTAAGCATTAAAAGAGGATGATCTTTTAAAAACTCTTTCAAATCCAGGTCTTGAGCTTTTATCCTATTAAAATCACGCTCCCACATCCCAATGACTTTTTATGCGATTCGAATTATCACAACGAGTACCTTTTTTTGTTTTTTTTTTCTTCAGAATTTAGTAGGTTTGAGCAACCAGGCAATATTTTTAGCACTGTACTAATACTTTTCCGGTGGAAAATGAATAAGGAAGTATATGCTTTCTAAAAAATTCTTCTCCGTAAAAGTATCCGAGACACTCTCAACATTTTTTGTTCAAACTTGTTCTCGGGTTAAGAAGAACCCGGTTTTCCATCATAGCCACGGACTAAGTCAAGTGACTGATGAGATGGGGATATAAATAGTTAATTTAATACGATGTATGAAATAATTTGCGATGATGTTGTAGGTACAAAATTAGGAGCATGGTGCAGTTTGCAGTTTGTGTGTTACCGCTGTTATGTTTACACAGCGGCCGCGAGTGTTGGAGGTGACAACAGTCGCCTCTGGATGCTTTCTTAGAGCTACCACCAGCTATTATGAGAGAAGCTGTAGGCTCCGGAAGCTACGACCATGGTTCCTTAAAGCATTCAATCCCGACGCAACTGGAACGTTTACGTCATCCACTTCTGCTGCTTTTGTCCTAGAAGGTGAGCACGAGCGGGAAATTTACGCGAGAGAACATCGTTCAACACTGTTCCTTGGAGTCAGGTCTCTAGCCGCGGCCCGAATTACCTCACGCGGCAGACGGGACAGTTGGAGATGAAGGTTTCACCTCTGGATACTTTTTTTAGAGCCACCAGTCTTTGTAGAGTGTTTTGAGGAACAGTGTTTACGGACCAGATGAAGTGATCCCATAAGAACAGCCTTTTGCATCCGGTTTGCCATGGAATGAGCCATACGCTGGCAACTCGGAATCTTGTTGAGTCGGCTAAGAAATTATGCTTTCATACCTCCAAGACAACCGATTATGAGAACTACAATATGGACTTCGTAGTCTTGGTACAGCCTGCAGTGATAACTCACTGCATCCTTGAAAATCCACCGGTTCACTTAAAAAAGACCGACACTAAACAAGTTAGGTTATTACGTTCGATTGACTTCGCATGCGCAAGTTTTGACCTGAGAATAATTCCTCTACAAATTAGAGGATTATGCTCGATCCTAGAGGAAAATGCAAAAGTCTACCTTTTGCCATCTCTCCTCGCAAAAAAAAGAGGGAAATCCTCTAATTTCTAGGGGAATATTCTCCTTTTGAGAGGAAAATGTGAGAAGATTGAAGAAGAGGAATTTTCCTCTCAAAGTAAGAATATTTTTTCTCGGTGTGCAGTGAACATTTAGCTACATAAAAAATGTAGACTAAAGCAGTCGAGTTTTTTTATAGTCGTAGCGGTTAAAGGGCTGAATCCTGTGGAGACCATAATTTAGACCTGGTAGCATTAAAAATTACATTCTATTCTATGGTGTGAAAACACTGTGAAATCAGAACAACTGTTTGAGGGTCAAAAGCACATAAAAAACTTTTCATGAAAAGCACGACTATGTAGGCTATGTAGTCAATTCCTGAGATGCAGTTGACGAGTTTCGAAATTATGGAGGAGGTACAATACAAAACATGTAGGTGGAGATGTAAATATCGTCTGCTCTTAAATAGACATCCTCTAGTCCTCTCGTCTGAGTTTTGGTTCAAACTTCTTGGACTACACTAATTTTTACAAGTCTCAGAAAAACATCGTTAGTGAAACTGGTTCTTGTTGAAGAAATCATTCCTGTTCTAATCGAGATCAGTGGTCGATTGACGACGGAAGAGTGTATCTGGCATATGCAGAATATTCTGCATATGTGTAATACCGAGGAGATATTTCGTATATCTCAACTGCTAGCTTCTAGCAATTTTTTAATGCTCATATGGATGATATATGACAGAGGAGGCCTGGACGACGTTCCATCGATGCTAGGGGATGACTTTTGGAATCCAAAAAATTAAAGATCTGGTGATTTTTTTTTCACTCAATTTTCATCATGTGTGACGTTTTGATTAAGTTTTAAACAATATGTGAACAATTATATCGGCGAAAAATAATTACAATTTTTATAATCTTTTAAAATAACAAAATTTAGTTTTGAATATATCAAAAGATAAAACCAACTGAAAATGTACAGATGGTTTTAAACTAATATGCCCTAAAAAGTTATAATCTTAAAACTCTTTCAATATAATAGAAGTGACTGAATAATTTTTTGTCAAATTCAATGTGGAAAAAATTTATTTTGTTCGATCAACGAAAAAAAAAGAACGATAATAGAATGAAAATCTTTTGACAAAATCCACTTTTAAAATTTATATCTATATATAATAGTATGAAGAATGAATCTTTGAAAAAAAAACAAGAATATACTAAAAGAAGTTAATATTTTTATACTAATTTAAAATAATAGAAGTGAATAATATTTTTGTTAAATTCAATGTGAACAAACAATTTTTCTGTTCGATCAACGAAAAAAAAAGAATGAATGAAAAAAAAATCGTCAACAAAATTAAGTTTTAAAATATATACAATAGTATAAATAGTGAATCTAATTAAAAATGTGATAAAGTTTTAAAAATATGGTTACACTTTTTTTTTAAATTCTCAAAAGTGTTATTTAAAATTTTATAAATAATTTTTACTTGTTTGCATTAACTTTTTTCTAAATCTTTCCGAATCTTTTTTTCCTTCAAATTATTATCTTTTAAACATCAGTTTGTTTAATAGTATAGAATATTTTAAATTTATTTTCCATACATTTATAAGTCAATGAATAATTTCGCTGAAATTAATGTCAAAATTTTACTTTATGTTTACAGCGAAAAAGAAACATAAAATTTGTTCTTCGAAAAATGCTTAAAGTGTCTGTGCAATCATTGACATATTTCTTTAAGCCTTGTGAATTTTTTTAAATCTTGAGTACAACGGTTCAACTCTAATTACAGAGACGAGTCAAACTGTTCTACATAATTTAAATATTATGTTGAACGATAATAATTTTTTTCCTTATTTTAAATTTAACTTCAGCATCAAGCAGTGTGGGTTTCTGTATCCCCTGCAACAAGGGGTATGTTAATCGTGCGGGACACCGGTGTTCAAATACGTGCGCTGCTTGCCAGACGACACCCCTATGCAGAACAATTGCTGAAAATGTCCAAATACCAGAAATTATAATAAATACAACGCGTGCAATCGTTATTTTAATGGGCAGAGTTGTTTTGACAAATATCTTGCCCCAAAATCGTTTTTAGCCAAAACATCAATTTGCAATGTGTTGCGAATTTGTACCGGTTGCACGCGTTTCGTTAATTCATGGCATGAAAGAAACGACGAATGTAGACAAAAATATTGTGATCGTTGCAAATGTCGACGTAATATTAATCAGTAGCGTTTTATTGCACCTGTTTTAGATAAAGTCGTGAAAAACAAGAAACTAATAAGCGTACATAAGCTAAATCTCTGTGTTGCTCAAAGGGTTCGTACTAAATATATTACCCAAGAAAATATGAAGTAGATTTGCAAGAATTGTGGTTTTCGTCAACATATTTTTGAGGGTAAAACAGCATTCCAGTAATTTGTAGAGCTGGTCACAAGACAGCAAAATAAATTTAGTCAAATAATTTGCATTGCCCACAATGCAAAAGCTTTTGACGCACAATTTATTTTTAAGTACCTTGAGGAGGAAAAAGGTACTAGAATTCGCCCCGCAATTATAACAAATGGTACTAGTAGAATAACGATGCAGGTGGGGCGTACCAAATTCATTGATAGCCTGAATTATTTGTACATGCCATTGAGCAAGTTGCCAAAGGCTTTCTGGTTAGATGATATTAAAAAAGGTCACTATGTCTGTAGAAGCTAGGAAAGATTTTCTCGAGTGGTATGAGACCCCCGCAAAAGACTCCAATTACATATTCGACTTTCGAAAGGAAATTGTCGAATATTGTATTGACGATGTGGCGATCCCACGTCGGACATGCATGGCATTCAGAGAAATTTTTCGGAGATGTGCTAATGTGTGCCCCTTTTCCGAGAGTGTTACGATAGCATCGGCTTGTTCGCGTGTCTATCGTGAGAAATTTCTCGCATCAGACACTATTGGTATTATACCTCCTGGTGGCTACCGAAGTGCAAATAACCAGTCAACAAAAGCCATTGTGTGGTTATTGTGGTGCGAGAGAGAGAGAGAGAGAGAGAGAGCTCGGGAAAGAGATACATCATGCAGGTAGGTGTCGTGAGTATCGTACACCAGAGGGAATCCTGGTTGACAGTTACTATGAAGAAATTGATCGAGACGCTAAACTGAAAAGCGGTGAATCGTTAGACGAACGTTTCGAGCGTACCCGTGCTCAGTCCGGAAAACTTAGGCAGGCTGGTTACATTCTCACAGAAATTTGAGAGTAAAAATTTAATGAATTGAAAAAAAATCCCTCAAATAAGGAATTATTTAAAAGACCACCCCGTTTTATTGATTATCTCTCTGAACACTCGAGACGTATTTTATGATGGTTGTACAGGAAATACGACCTGTTTTATGAGATAAGGGACGGTGCAACAATACAGTATATTGATATTTGTTCACTCTATCCTTATATATCAAAATATGGTAAATTCCCTATAGGGCATCCAAAAGTTCTCTTGGGTGATGAATGCAACGATGTAACTAGTGCGGATTTTTAAAATTTGGGCAATTTGGAGGGTCTTGTAAAATACCTAATTTTACCACCTCAATCACGCTATTACCCAGTACTACCTCTTAAAGTGCATAAAAAACTCATGTTTCCACTCTGCAATGGCTGTTGTGAGAATCTCCAGCAGGAAGAGTGTAGACATGAGCCTGCTTTGCACGAAATTTAGGAGGTATGGGTGTCTCATGAGTTGAAAAAGGCTTTAGAAATGGGTTATGAAATAAATATTTTTCATGAAATCTGGCAATACAATGTCGTGCAATATAATCCCGAAACACCAGAAGGTGGATTGTTTGCAGATTATATAAATAGATTTTTAAAAATCAAGCAAGAATCTTCAGGTTGGCCAACCGAGTGTATTGACTAGGCCAGTAAACTTGCTTATTTAAATGAGCACTCGACCATCGAGGGTACTGATTTATATCGCACTAAGATGACTAATAATTCTGGACTTCCCTCTGTGGCTAAACTATGCGTAAACTTATTATGGGGGAAGTTTAGTCAACGTAAAAATTTAATGCAGACAGTTTATATTGAAAGTTTAGGGGCACTAAATAGACTTTTCTTGAGCCTGGAAATAGAGGTGTCTGACATAACACCGATCAACGAAGACCTCCTTTGCGTTTCATACAAATACTCGGCAGAGGCTTGTAAATCCTCGACAAACACAAATGATGTCATCGCAACCTATACAACATCCCAGGCTCGTTTAGTATTGTACGACTACCTGTCTTAGTTAGGGCGTAGGGCATTGTACTACGACACTGACTCGTGTATTTATGTACGACGAAACGAGCCTGGCGAGTATAATCCTCCTCTTGGTCTCTCTTGGGTCAGGGGAGTTTCATGAAAACCTTTGTTTCCGTAGGTCCAAAATTTTACGCCTACCAAGTTCTTGATGCAAACGGTCAAATCCACTCAAAAATGCAAAGTGAAGGGGATCACGCTCAATTATAAAAACTCTCAATATGTAAATTTTAACACTATCCGTAAAATGATTGTTGATAGAGCAGTAGATTTAATCAAATTAAATTTTAGAGCCATTAAATGCACATCATTTCACAATGTCATCACGTTAAATGTAAGTAAAGCAGTTAGACCGGTATGCTCTGTTACACACACAGATACAGTTGCTTGATATATTTTTAAGACGTTGAAAACGGGTTGGTATTGTTTTTCAGTGTTTGAAATTGTGTATCAATGAGCATTAACGATTTACAACAGAGGTTTCAACCGCTACAAATGCAACAGCAGTATTAACAACAAGAGCAACTGTACCCTCCACTAGATATTCCGGTGGTTACGCTGAACATCACAGTTCCAAACAATCTACACATCCTATTAAGTAAGTACACAAATTACCGGTATATAGAACAAAATGAATAAAAAAGAGGATCTAAATATTTAATATTTTTATTTTCCAGATTACTCTGATCGAGAGGAGCCGATTGTTGCTGTGGACAAGCCTGGGGCTGATAATGCTGACGATGGTGCTGAAAATGATGATAATCACGACGCGTTGGAACCAGGAGAAATTTCACCATGCCCGCGATCTATACCAATTTCCCAGGTAGCCCTCGAACGCCTCCGTGCAGCGTGCAGAGAGCAAGAAGAGAGCGAGGAGGAGGGGAGAATTCATCCAGTTTGGCTAGATGGTCTACGTGCAAGAGCTGGTAGAAAAAGGAGCGGAGAAGAAGAAGAAGAAGTCGAACAGTCGACAGAATCGGCTCAACTCTTCTAATAATAACAATAGCTTGTTTATATATATCAAATTTTTAATTAAAATTATTATATACCCTTCGTAAAAAAAAATTAATTTAATGAAGAAAATTTGAATTTAAATAAAAAATTTTTTCACATAAACCCTCATTTACTTTAATATCCCTTACTTTGTAAAAAAGTTGTAGGCTAGATTTTTCAACTTTTTAGGAAACCTGTAGGAAATTCAGTTGCCCGCAAAGATCCACAAGAGAGAAAGAGAGAGCTGGTCAAGTGTTGATGGCGGCGGGATGGCTGCCATGTCTCGTAATAAGCTCATATGAGACATGGTCAGGCACGGCGTCCAGGGTATTAGCTCATTTCCTGGACGCCATAAACGCGCGGCGGTGCAAGCTAGTAATACGAGAGCTGAGCTAATAGTACCATGGTAACATCTATTAAATGCGGCCGTGGCAACCAGGCTTATAAGCTTATTGGCCTGATTGCGATGTGGGCTATAATTTTTTAGCTAACTTCGTTTCCCAGTTTTTTGCGATATTAGTTAGACTAGCTGTGTGCGTGCATGTGGGAGGTAGAAAATGTATAAAAGAAGGCGATCCTTAGATGTACGGCTTTATTTGTAAAATGGATCCAAGTGGGAAGTATCCATTTACATAAATGATTTGCGATTCAACAGGATGTGGCAAGACATTCTTTGTGAAAAAATTTATTCGTCACAGTGGCTAAATGTGCGATGCAGTTTTCGAACGAATAATTTTTTATTATTCTGAATGTCAGCCATCTTATGTTGGATATGAAAAAAAATTGAATTTCGTGAAGACTTCCCTGCTTAAAATGACGGATAGGATCCGATTGAGTCAGATACAAAGCCGTATAAAGGTGCGAATAGTCTACGTCGGATTTTATTCCGTCTCTATCTGGATCTCTTTCGGTTCGTAAACTCTTAAACGGAAAACTAGCGACTCTATCCGGATTTTAATCTGGAAAATAGCTTTTTATCTGGCCCAATGCGGAACTTTGTCGGAACTTACATTAGAAGACAGTTTTTCGTTTAAGTATAAAAACGGTTTTCTATCTGGATCCATCCGGCTTTGAAGCGAACATCGGAAACAGAAAACTGAATTATTTGGCCTAGGGAATCTTATGCTGCCCTATCTGGAACTTTGTCGCATCTTACATCAGTAGACTGTTTTTGTTCAAGTGCGAAGATGATTGCCTATCTGGCTCTATCCGGCTTTAAAGCGAACATCGGAAATAGAAAGCTGAATTATTTCCCCGACGGAATCTTATGCGGCACGATCAGGAACTATTTTGGAACTGACATTAGAAGACAGTTTTCGTATAAGTATAAAAACGGTGTTCTATCTGGATGTATCCGGCTTTGAAACCAACTTTGGAAACGAAAAATTGAATTATTCGGCCGACGGAATGTTATGCGGCCCTATCTGGAACTTTGTCGCAACTTACATTAGAAGACTATTTTCGTTCAAGTCCGAAGATGATTGCCTATCTGGCTCTATCTAGCTTTAAAGCGATCATCGGAAATAGAAAGTTGAATTATTTGCCCGACAGAATCTTATGCGGCCCTCTTCGGAAATATCTCGGAAATTACATTACACGGTGAAAAATGGAGAAATAATTGTTATGAAGGGTGCTATAATTACATCATAGATTACTATGGTACTGGTGACTATCGCTCGAGTATAGGTACCTTTTCTAAACTGTTTAGATGTGATTACTAGATCACATCATTCCTATATCTATCAATGAGTGTTTAATAGACTAATACAATTAAATGTGATATAGATCTTACTTTGATTCATTTTAATACAGTACCTTTTGTAAAAAACGCCTATTTAGTAAATCCTATTCAAAATATATTACTATGTATACTTAATATTAGAGTCAAAATAAGATGCGTCGTGCAATGTCAAATATATGACGCGCTTAGAGACGCTGATATTATCCATAACGTTGAGTCTATGAGCCTTCTGCTACTCAGTACCAGAAATATACCACTAATATAAGGGCAAGCGCAGTAGCGCTGCATTACCGCCATAAGTTCGCCAGTTCGCGCCATTCTCGACTACACCTTTTTTATATTTTTTGTCGGTTACAAAAGAAGATAATAAGCGCTATTAAAATTAAAATAAAACGATGAACATCTCAATTAAGTCAAAAGTTATAGAGATTTAAAAAAAAACATTGGGGGTTTATGAAAAACAAAATACAAAATTCAAATATGACAATATGCTTTTTTTGTAAGATACAGTTTATACGTTTTTGAAATAAAGGGTTGCAGCACAAAGCTAGATAACCGACAATTTTGGCAAAAATGAGCTTTTTGCATTAAAAATTATTTAAAAAATCAACTACATGCTGTTAAAGGATTTGTTCGAAATCTAATTTTTATTGTAGAAATGAATAGATTGGTAATTCGTAACCATATACCTGACTCTCTGTACACATGTGTGCTGTCTTCCTTTTTTACATGCCTAACCTCTTATCTTTTTTTTTATTTTTTTGTGCAAGTTTTTATTATTTAAAAAAATTGAAAAATTGGAATTGGTTCAGTTTTTCTAGGCAAAACTCATTTTCTGCCAATCGAGCAACTCAATATCTCAAGAGCAAATTTTTATTTTTTGTTCAAACTGAAAATTGCACTTTTTATTGTCGTCATCAACCGAGCCTGTTTCATTTTGAGGTCCCTGTCACTTTGAGATTGTAAACTTCCAGTTTTTATTTCTCGGAACTGGAAATTTTGTTTAATTATACTTTTTGGCCTCAATTTAGAAACACTTCAGCTCGGGAGTAAACTTTTGTTTTTAACTTTAAATGGCGATTTCGGTTGTACAGAATGTTATTTCGCTGTCCTCAAAAATTTCAATTTTTGGCTTCTCTAATGCTGTATACTGCAACCCTTCAAATATTGTTCCAGAAATAAAATGAAAAAATTATTTATCAAAAAAATATCGTTCACTTCACTTACCTATGTTTGTAATTTATTATGTTATTTATTATATTATATAATGTGCATTCTTATATTTGATAAAAATGTATCAATAATTACTAGCTTTTAGCCAAATTTTATAAAAGCTTTAAGATAAGTATAACTATAATCATTAGATTATGTTTTATGCTGGAAAATTGTACTAAAATTTAAATATTTTTTACTCATAATACATCTGAAAGTAATAAATCCTTTAAATTTTGGAGCTTTACAATTTGAACAGAAATTACAAATTAAATGAATATTTAAATTAAACATTTAACTATTAACATTTAAATTAATTACATTTGAATATTATTATTACACATTTTTAAAACCATCTATTCATATAAATTGTATAAAACGAAAAAATATTCCTCCGTTAGCCTTCGCTTTTCAGCGAAAAAGCTTGGCTAAGATTTTGGCGACAAAATCCAAGCGATATATTAGCGTAATTAGCTAGAGCGTACGGTTTAGATTTAGGTTGTTTAGGTACGGTTCGAATCCCCAGCGGGGTCGATTTTTCATAGCGTTGTCCGTGCCATTATGTTGATAAGTGACCGTGTGTGAAATCGCGCAATTTCCAAAATAAATTAAGTGCAATTATCATAAATAAAACAGTTTTTTGTGTGCAAATTTATGTATCTGTTTCAGGCTGCTGTAATGCATAGGGCAATACGGGCCGCGGAAATATCCCGCATAGAGCAGGATAAAAAACCAGATAATCAACATTTATTACACCGTATAAGAATCCGTATAGAGCCCGACAAAATACCGCATGGGGCAATATGTACATTGGAAATATTCCGCATAGCGCTGGATAAAGAACCAGATAGGCCAAATAAAATAGGGCTGGACACCGAAAATATTTCGGATACAACCAAATAAAAAACAGGATAGAAAAAATTGTTTACGCCGACCAAGTTCCGCATAAACCCGTATTAAAAGTCGGACAAAAAAACCCTATAAGTATCCGGATAGAATCCGATGAAAACCGTTTATGGCTCTACTGGACACCGAAAGTATTTCGTATACACAATTACCCTATAAAAATCCAGATAGATGAGAAGAAATTCCGAATCCTATCCGTCTCTATCGGAACCTATCTGTCATTTTGAGCAGGCTTGCCTTAATCATCGGACTATTTCAATGATAATCGGGTGAAATTAATTATGATTGATGATTTTATGCGCGAATCTTCTAATAATATAATATCCGATCTTTTTACCAAAGGTACTCATCATAAAAACTTAAATGTAATTTTTCTTTCGCAAAGCGATATACTGATAAACGCAAATTATATTGTTATTTTTAAGAATCCCCGTGATCGTGCACAAATTCAACATATGGCACGACAAGTCCTCCCTGAACGGCTATATTCCCCACCGATCTGTTTCACTACGTCTCCGTTCCTGCAAAGGGTATAAAACACCGTAACAGCGATACTTCTGTTCCAGTCGTGTATCTTGATGAAGTCGAAAACACGTAAACGTGCAATCGGTGTGAAAAACGCCACAGCGTTGCGCGCTTTATGCCATCCAAACATCAATCAATTTCGTGTACTACATCGGCACGCGTTACGGAAATTAGCCACAGCGCGCGGTACATGGAAAGTCAAAAAAGTTTTATCGTACAAAAAGGTGGATTTTTACCACTTTTGATAGCACCCATTATCGGATCACTTCTTTTAAATCTTTTCTCAACAAAATCCTCATAAACAATTACATGAAGCACGCCTGAAAAATAGTACTCGTGCCTTGTGATCGCCTGTCACAACTATTGATATCCTTCAATTACTTGTAAAAGCATACAATAATACGCGTCATTCTAGTATTGGTATGCCGTCATCTGATGTTACCCTAGAGAACGTATCCATCGCACGAAAAAATTTGCAACGACGTTATTTCAAAAACAATAAAAAGAAAAACCCCAAATATAAGTTTGGCGCTCTTGTACGCATCAGTCGTGCGCGTGGCACCATCGAGAAAGGATATGAATCCAGATAGAGTGAGGAATTGTTTGTTATTGAACGAGTTATAACGCGGAGAACATATTCGCATGTTTTGTACGAGTTGGAAGATTTGGCTGGTGAAATC
>CAKNWW010260767.1:0-17762 GCA_932074435.1 Andricus kollari | reverse complement strand
TTATGAGTTGGACAAAAACAAGATGATTTAAAGATACCGATTGTTCGATGAAAATGGAAATTCATCTGCTTAAATTCAAGCAGGCGATTTGTTATTGTTTGGCTCCTGGACGCCCTAACCTCCAAGCGACTCACTGACACGCGACACTAACAACACACTTTTCAAAGATTTTGGCGACGAGAAGGACCATCAAAGTTGGAGACAAGTTAAAGAACACATTAAAGTTATAGGCAATAACGTTTTTTTCACTCAAAACACGACTGATTCTCCTTAAAATACATTCTCCTGCACCCTGTCACTAATATGTGCCTTTACAAATTCTCGGACCAGTTAATATTATTGATTATAATGAATAATTATACGAAACTTTGCCCTTCAGGCACCTTCTCAATGCTACACAAATTTAATGATTTAAATGTTACACTTTACTTTGTACGATGGTTGTTTTTGAAAAACCGACAATGCACCGACTCGCTTGTCCTTGTAGAACGCACTCACTACTTAGAAAAGTGTAACAGCGAGAGGCGAGCGTCTAGATGACAGCACCGGTTTTTAAATATTTTGCTTACGCCGCTTTAAAAATTATTCCCCGGACATATTTATATGCAATTTAATATTGGAGAATGCTACTTTTTACCAAGCCTCCATTTACATTATGATTTCCATTAAATTCTTCAATAAATGAAGAAATTCATCAAGGGTGTCACTAACTGGTCACATGTCACTAACTGGTGTCTTTACCTTATATCAAACTCATCTCGATTATTTTTATTTTCATCGAGACGTTCGTTCAATTTGCGTTTACTTTTTCCTGTCCAGTAAATTGCAAGCAACGATATGAGTTGATTCCAATACTGACAGGATATTAAACCTATCCCTAAACATTTGGTAACTAAATATGAAAGTAAAATTGAGAACAATTCAGTAAGATTAATTCTTACAATAAAAATTCACATTAAAATGTAAATCGTTCTTTGACAATAAAAGTATCGGATTGTGTATTCACTCGAGGAAGAGATGATTGCGTACTATTCTGATTTGAATTTAATTTCGGAAAAAGATGATATTTTTTTATAACTTGGATTCTCCTTCCTTTCTTATTTTTAGTGATTCAGATACTAAAACTTTGTTTGCACAACGAGGTTTCTTTATCGTTAGATAAAGTGCAAAGTCGTTACAATAAATGTTGCACGCACTACTTTTTCATTTATTCAATTCCCCACTTCAAAATGCAAACAAGCACAACGAGGTGTCATTATCGTTAGATAAAGTGCTAAGTCGTTACAATCATTGCATAAAAAAAAAGGTGAAACCCAAAAACTCACGTCTATTTATTCGAATTCTAACGAATTCTGTTTCTAACGAAATAGGTCTACACACAATTGCACCAGCAATTATGGTTCCTACAATTGGTAAAAGTTCGCATTGTTTGAAAATATTATGATTATTTTCATAAAAGGTCTCGGAAATACAAGCTACTTCGCTACCTGTATCTATTAATGCATTTGTTTCTACGTCCTCGAGATTCAAAATCATTATTGGACATTTATCTAATTCTTTATCTACCGTAATATAATCATTTTCTAAAAGTTCACCCCTCATATCTAAAGGTAGAGGCTTTTTGAAACATTTTGGCCCCGGATTTACCTCTATCGTTTTACTCTCTACTGACCCGACGCATATGCGTTTCCCTGATTAAAATAGAATTCATCGTGATTATCTTTATTTTCCACGACTTCTATAACCCTAGTCTGTTTGATTATATTACTTTGCGGCAGAGTATTTTGCTGATTATTATAAGCCCCCTTTTTAATTTGTGATTGATCATTCGTATCTCTAGGCAAGCTTACGTGATTTGCATAATTAGGATTTCGTTTGTAAACATCATCCCCTGCTCGTCCATTTACATCATTTTTCTGAGATCTATTTCTATTATTTTGATCGCGAGAGTTATAATTATTCTGAAAATCATTTGGCCGTTCATAACGCCCTTGAGATTGATTATATGGAGCTTTATTTCGATCATTATAATCTAGATATGAACCACGATTTTGCGAATTTTCGAAATCAAAATTAGATCGATTTGGATTAATAAAAGAATTATTTTTCTGATTAGCGCTGTTGCTTGGATTAAAATATCCTTGATTTTGATAATTCTGACGTGAATGATTATTATATGCCCGTCCTGAATAATAATTATTTCCAGATCGATTATTATCCTGTCTCATGTATTGATCATTATTTCGATCTCAAGGTGGATAATTTGATTCAAAGTTAGAATTTCAAATACCTTCATTTTCACGATCTAGCAAATCTTCTCGATTTTGATATGAATTTTAGAAGTTATTTTCACCACCCCTATTATTTCTTATGTTTCGATTGTCGTGATTAAATCTGCCAAAATTATTTTGCTGGAAAGCGCTATTTTTACGGGGATCATAACCTGCCATACAATTTATTGAGCCTGCTTGATCAAAAGTTTCTAATAGTTCAATACATTTATCAAAACGTTTAATATCTCGAATTAAATATGTGGTACGAATTTCTTCTGAAAAATGTCTCGACAATCTAGAGAAGATTTCGCTCTCAGATGGAGGTGGATTAAATCTTTAGCGTTATTTGTCATTTTAATGGCATATGCCTATTTTAATAATTTTCCTTGATAAAAACCATATTGACGATCTGTACTAATTTAAAAACGAATATTATCATTCCAGAATTTTGAAATGAATTTTTCTCTGAATGTAGATTCATTTTCACCTGGAGTAGCTACAAGGTTTCACCATTCTCTAGCGATACCTTCTAAGCATGAATGTACTACGAAATTAAAGTCGTCCCTTCTAACATTTATCGCTCTAATATATTCACTAAAATCATTTAGAAACATCATAGGTCTTTCTTTGCCTGACCCTGAAAATGTTGGTACCGGATAATTTTTAAGCCATGGCATTTTCATATTTGTACTACCCATGTTCCTATCCATTCTCTTTTCAAGTCAATCTTGATATTCTTCAATATTTTGAAAGCGCTTCCGATTGCTAATATTTGTGACAATAAGTTCAGCTTGTTCGGTAAGAACTTCTTCCATTTTCTTTTCAAGTGCGCACACATTTTGCTCGACATTAACTATGTGCTCTTCTAAAATCCTATCTTGGTGATCCGAATTTTCTTTTTGCATTTCTACTCGATCATCCATTCTTTTCACTAACGAGGTTACAAAAGATCCGATTCTTTTTTCCGTATACGCCTCAAATTCACGACGATTAACTTTTTCTCTTTTCGCATATATATACATATGCACATACAAATCTCATGGTTGCAAGACGTGGCCATAAGTGTGATTTAACGCGGTTCTACTGGGAGCCAGTGTCATTTTCAGATGGCAGTTGCTTTAAGTGTAACCCTGCGGGGGTGTCTAACCTTTTTTTAAATATGTAGCAAGTCAGATGAAAATTCGAAGAAGAAAAATACAATTTTGATCTAATATTTTTATTTAATTTTAATCCAACTTCAGGTTACAAGGATTATTCTGTTTTAATTCACAATTTTTTCATTGAATTAATGATACACAGTTTGTGGTGAATGGTAATTTGCAAAAAATTTCATAAAAAGGTGTGGGAAGATTGGGTAATATCTATCTGCATGACTTTCCCTTATTTCGTCTGATATCATATTCTCAACATCACCGCTTCTCATATTTATTTTCATTTGTGAATTATTTCTATCTCTCTTATGTATTCTTGTTTCGGTGTGGAAACAAACTTACCATGTTGTAGTAGCAATCGAAGTCCTTTATCGACAGGAAAAACATATCTTTGAAAGTCGAAATGT
Source organism: Andricus kollari (assembly GCA_932074435.1). Classification (NCBI taxonomy): domain Eukaryota; kingdom Metazoa; phylum Arthropoda; class Insecta; order Hymenoptera; family Cynipidae; genus Andricus; species Andricus kollari. Next base: position 13,931 of record CAKNWW010260767.1, on the reverse strand, counting down.
TGGTTCCGATTTGTCTCGGCAGTAATCCGAATATATTTACGATGTCCAAGTGAATATCCTAGTACTTCATGAGAAGCTGGCCTGCCCGAAAGAGACTTGGAGCTGGTATGAAAATGAGACTACTGAGGAGAACTTTGGTCAGGTGAATATTCTCTGGAACAAGAAGAAGAACCAGGATAGCGTTTGCCATTAAGATTCCATTCGGACTCTAGTGAATCGTAATTGCCTAAAGCTTTAATAAAACTGTTTGGAAAGATTTGGTGATTTTTGCCTACTGGACAACTCCTTATTTCATCTGCAGTCAAAGTATAAACTGCGCCGCTTATTATATTTATTTTTATTCGCGAATTATTTTCGTCTGTCCTATATATTCCATGAAGAGTCCCACTATAATCCATTATTGCAAAAACGTCACCACCGGATGTTGATAATACAATATATTCTTGGTTTGTACCAAGCTTATAATTCGTATGATCTATTCGCATTTGAATCAGTTGATAGGCGGGAAAAACGTATCTTCGAAATTCAAATCGCTGGTTCTGATTTGTGCAAGAAATAAGCCGAACATAGCCAAGTTGTTCTATCGCACATCCAAGTACTTGAACAGAACGAGGCCTGACGGGAGAGGACCTGGTCCCGTTACTAAGAGGAGGCTCCTGAGGTGAAGTCCGGTCAAGTGAATGTTGTCTGTCAGAAGAAGAACCAGGGTTACGTTCGCTGTTAGGAGTGCATTCGGACTGTAGTGAATTGTAATTTGCTGAAGTTTCAATAAAATTTTTCGGAAAGATTGGTTGACGTTTGCCTACTGGACAATATCTAATTTCATCTGGGGTGCAATGATCAATTTTGCCGCTTATCATATTTATTTTCACTCTCGCATGGTCTCTATTTGATGAACATATTCCACGAAGAAACCCGCTATGCTCTAATATTGCAAAAATGTCACCATTGGATGCTGATAATACAATATATTGTTGGTTTGGCACACGAATATAGCTTTTTTCTTCTGTTCGCAATCTAATTGGATAACCATCAGGAAAAACGTATCTTCGAAATTCGAATCTCAGGTTCTGATTTGTGCGAGGAATAAGCCGAATGTATCCAAGTTGTTCAAGTGCATATCCAAGCACTTTAGGCAAAGGCGGCCTCCCAGGAGGCGACCTGGCCTTGGCATGAAGAGGATGCTCCTGAGGAGAAGTTCGGTCAGGTGAATGTTGTCTGTTAGAAGGAGAAGAACCAGGGTTGCGTTGGCTATTAATATTCGATTCAGACTGTAGTGAATTGTAATTTGCTGAAGTTTCAATAAAATTTTTCGGGAAGATTGGTTGATGTTTGCCTACTGGACAATATCTAACTTCATCTGGGGTGAAATGATCAATTTTGCCGCTTATCATATTTATTTTCACTCTCGCATGGTCTTTATTTGATGAACATATTCCACGAAGAAACCCGCTATGCTCTAATATTGCAAAAATGTCACCATTGGATGCTGATAATACAATATATTGTTGGTTTGGCACGCGAATATAGCTTTTTTCTTCTGTTCGCAATCTAATTGGATAACCATCAGGAAAAACGTATCTTCGAAATTCGAATTTCAGGTTCTGATTTGTGCGAGGAATAAGCCGAATGTATCCAAGTTGCTCAAGTGGATACCCAAGCACTTTAGGCAAAGGCGGCCTCCCAGGAGGCGACCTGGCCTTGGCATGAAGAGGATGCTCCTGAGGAGAAGTCCGGTCAGGTGAATGTTGTCTGTTAGAAGGAGAAGAACCAGGTTTACGCTCCCTACTAGGATTCGATTCAGACTGTAGTGAATCGTAATTTGCTAAAGCTTTAATAAAATTGTGGGGGAAGATTGGTCGACGTTTGCCTACTGGACAATATCTTATTTCGTCTGGGGTGAAATTAACAATTTTGCCACTTATCATATTTATTTTCACTCTCGCATGAAATCTATTCGACGAACATATTCCACGAAGAAACCCGCTTTGCTCTAATATTGCCAAAATGTCACCATTGGATGCTGATAATACAATATGTTCTTGGTTTGGCACAGGAATGTAGCTTTTTTCTTCTGTTCGCAATCTAATTGGATAACCAGCAGGAAAAACGTATTTTCGAAATTCTAATCTCAGGTTCTGATTTGTGGAAGGAATAAGCCGAATGTATCCAAGTTGTCGTAGAGCATATCCAATTACTTTAGGAGAAGAAGGCGACCTGGCCCTCGCACGAAGAGGATGCTCCTCACGAGCCTCTGGGATACGACGAGAAGGAGAAGAGCGACAGTGAACCGGGCAAGGAGTATCAATGCAATCTCTGCTTGACTGCGAACTCATTTCTGCGAAAAGAAAGAGAGGATTCATGTTTCTTGTTAAATAGATTTCAAAGAGAGCTTGAAACTTTCTTTTTGTTTTTGGTATAAAATACCTTAAATCATAATAAAAGGATTCTTTAAAAAAATGTTGTGCCACAAAACTAACGGATTGTAAGTAATTGAGGCTTAGTGTGCTTGAATTTAACACAACACAGTGTTTTGTTTTTATTTGTGGAATTTATTCTGAATTCGGTTAAGGTTAGTATTTCGTATTTCATACAGATGGACACAAGTGTAAGTAAAGACTCATTTTTAAATAATAAAATAATTTGGAATGTTAACCGTAAATTTTTCTCCATTTACGAAATGTCGTTTTCTAAGAACTCTGTGTACTCCAACGGCGAAATAAATTCCGTAAATAATCATTTAATTACAAAAATCTCAACTGTCGCTAATAAGTTACATTTACATGCAAAGCCTTAATGACTTATGTTGCATAAAAAGAACGGTAAATCTGATCCTTATAATTATCCGGGAATTGCCCTTGTAAACAGTATTGCTAAGATCTTCTCAGATCATGTTAACAGGGTTGACTGCGTCGGTTAATGAGGCTAATATACTCCCCGTAAATCAGGCCGCTTGAAGGCCTACCCAGGTGCGAAATTCGGTCGGATACCGGAGATCGACCATCGGCTTAAAGTCGGCCCTACTTTGGTAACCGACCTACGGTAACCAGAGTTGGAGCGACGACGGTGTTTTCAAGCTGCCATGGTCTCACCGACGTTGGCAACCTACGTCGGCGGTGGGCGAAAAGCCGACTGTCGGCCCAATCCTGGCCCAACTTTGGGTCGGGATTGGCTGGTACAAGTCACCATGATGTACCCGACGGCCGGTCAAACCTCGGCCCAAATATGGGCCGGCCGTCGGATATACTAGTGTTTATCATTTCAAAGCGACCGAAAGGGTACGAATAGCTATTCTGAAACACCTAAAAAGCAAAACGTTACACGAAAGTTTAAAAAAAATTGTTATATAAAAAATTGTCGCAGTATGCGATAAAATTTCTAAGTTTCGTCGATGCAAATTTTAAATGCTCATTAAAAATTAAATTTTATATCATTATTGAAAGTTTTAAATTATTTCATTAATATTCCCATCAACAGTTAAATTATTTTACATCTACATGATGTCGTATGATAATAAAAAAATTAACGAGAAAAAAGAGTTAACAATTGTTTTCTTTTTAACTGCTTCGAGCTGTGGCTTATGAGGATGGTTTTTTCATTGACTTTCCATTCTGTAGGTATAGAGTAATGGGTAAGACTCCCAACTGCTAGGCGATAGATTTAGGTATAGATGTAGGTTCGAAACCCTGTAGCGTTAGAAATGTTATTTGTGATGTAATGTTCAAAAATGTAATATATGTATACATTCTAAGCAGGATCATTACCATTTATATTCAAAATACTCGCAATCAATTATTATATATTTTGTAAATACCTATTTCGGGCGATGGTCGATGGCCGATGGTCAATTTGCACCAGGGTAGAAGAAGTTGTATAGACCATATTCTTACACTTAAATCTTTAATTCAGATTCAGTTACCTATCCCAAAGGGACGAATTTTCGCTTTCATATAGATTTCAAAAAGGCTTCTGTCTCAGTGAACCACTGTCATCTATGGCGCAAACTTCTAAGGATAGGCATGTCCACTTAACTTATTCGAATGATGAAAAATCTCTATGATAACGCTAACACGTCCATTTGCACTTACGAGGGTCTGACTTCGTCCGTTATGGTAGCTTGTGAGGTGCTTCAAGGAGAGAAGCTTAGTCCTCTCGTTTTTGCGCTTTTCGTATATGATCTAGAAGAGTACTTAAGAAATCACGGTATGCATGGAATTTCAATGGATCAATTATGTGACGTTATCTTGCTTGCTTATCCTGATGACATATTCGTATTTCTTACTATCAGGCTGACTAACGAGTAAAAATAACCCTTATCGCGCAATACTGTATAAGCAATGTTTTAATCGTCAGCGAAGCAAAATCAAAAGTTACGGTATACCGGAAAGGTCGGCCACGTGAATAAAAATTCTTCTAAAAAGAAATTAAAAATAGTAATGATAATAGGAATCCGTTACACTAAGCAATTCGGAGCAAATGTGGCTTGACTTGGATTCTGTGACACTCGATGAAAACATGAATATTTTACTAATTAACTTTTCTGACTATCTATGGCGTTCTGACTATGAAAGATCCATCCAGTCAAGTAGTCTCCAAGTCTTCCCACAACTTCAGCTCTATCCGGACTTTCGATTGTAGATGCATCTTAGATTACCTGTTTACATAACTTCTATTATTGCTCAACTTAGACTTCAACGTTCTATCAGGGGTTGCATACGTCTTATCATTTACTAGCTGTTGATTCTGCCAACTCAGACTCAAGAATATCAATCATGGGTTAGCCAGCAACCACGAATAATTTTGTTGTTTTAAATTGAGCTTTTCAATTTGATCATTCAACTATCCTCGAATAAATCCATCTTTGTAGGTTGAAAGGTTAACTATTTGATGAAAAATTCTATTATAATGCTAAAAAGTAATTTCTTTGTTTTAAGCTTAGTATTATATTATGCACAAAAGGGAAGAACAGGGATATTATTGATGCATGTATAGTTTCAGTGAGAGTCGTAGAAGCCGACCTTCACAGGCCACAGGCCTGAAAAATGGCCGTCTTCATGCATGTATTATATAAAATATAATAAAAATTATATATATATATATATATATATATATATATATATTATATTAGTATATTCACCAATATTGTTAAAGATGACCGCCAGAGTAAAGACGAAAGAATAGACCATCCTCATTTTCGCAAAGTAGAGGAAAAACTGATTATTGCTTCAGTGAATAAGTGGTTAACAAATGCAACTGATGAATATTCTATTGCATCATCAGAATACACATATTTGCGTAAGTATTTGTCATCTTACCTACATGTGAGATGACGACGTAATTAGTTTCAAGTCTGTCCTTCAGAGATAAATGGAAGGTATAATTATAGTTATAATTGGATATAAACTATGTATGTAACAAAAAAAAAAGTTAAACAGGAAAGTTCTTTGAATCATCTAAAACTGCCGAGAAAAGTCAATGTGAATTAAAGAATAAACAATAACGTGATAAAATACGTGTGCTTTGTTTTGTACTCTCCGAATCAAAGCAAATATTCTAACCAAAAAAGAATAAAAAATTACAGTTTTCAGGCTTTTTCACTTCAATTAGAAAAAAATATGCGCGCTGCGCGGGAACATTCTCATTGCATTCTCATGAGTTCATTCTCATTCTCAGTCCAAAATGTGAACTTTTCTGCATTACGTTCAACACTATTATATCTAATGTATATTATATTTATTTCCCTAACTCGATCTGGTACTGCTTATTCAGATATTACAAAATAATGTACAATTTTTATTTTCCATGATGACTTTAATATTTTCTCCTTACTTTGCACTAATTTGTATTCTCAACTGCCCTGAAAATGCACTCAGTTTGAGCGCGCAAATCAAAACCTGTGATTCAAACCCCTCATAAACTACAATCATAAAGTGGAATTAAACATATTTTTTTCAATTTGACTTTGAAGAGGGTTCTCAAAGCACCTACGGCCTTGACGATTACATTCTCATTGCCATACTCGCGCTTTGGGCTCAACAGTTAGGTTATACAGACGATTGCTTTTAAAAAATAAAATCATGCAAACAACATGAAACGGAACATTTTGTTTCCAAATTTGAAAATGCTTTTACTTTTTGAATTTTGATCATATACAATTTTTTTATGAGGATAGTTTAGAAATATATTTCATATCTAGTAAAAATTATGATTGCAATTTTTCAATCTAACAGAAAATTTTTTTCTTCCTTCTTCAGTCCATTCACTTTTTTCTCATAACTTGTGTCGTTTGTCCAAAAATTTAATTTTTTTTTTAATGTTGTTTTCACAAATAAAACAAAAACTACGAATCCTATCAAAAAGTTAATTATAACAAATTTGTAGATCTTTTTTACGTGCACAACTTTTATCTCTTCATCTTTTTTTGTATCTTGCATAGTTGGACAGGAAAATTGAGTTTTTGATTTTTTATTATTATTAGTGCGATAAAAATTTGAATTTTTGATTTTTCGAAAAATGCAAAAAGTTCTTATGATAATCTTGTACGGCTCTAAAAGAAAGGTTTTTCTTCTCTTAACTTCTTTTTATATCGTGCGTTGTTCGGCTTAAAATGTTAATTCACGTTTGTTTTTTTGGATTTTGAAAATGCTATAATTCTGATAATTTTGATTTTATTGAAAAATGCCATTGAAATAAATGGTTTGTATTTTTGCGTTCTACTAACAACCGTACATTGAATATTCAAATCTTGAAAAAAAGTGGTCTCAAAAATTTTCAAAATGTGCTCACTTTTTGAATTTTCATCCAAAACATCTGGTTAACGAACGCAACCTTCATTTTGGGACCCTTAAAAAGTTTATCAAAGTCTGACTCGATTCGACAAATCCTTCAAAAGTTAGCGTGGCTACAACATTCAGGTAACCATACAGACATACAGACATACAGGCATAGAGACATACAGACAGACAGACAGACAGATACCGACAAAATTTTATGATTTTCGGAATCTGTGAGTGCCGAAACGTAAAGATCCGTTAAAAACCAGAGATCGAAAATTTGGACGATTACATTACACTCGCATGAATGAGAATGTAAAAAGTATACGCGTAATAAGTGTGCGTAAAGGACAATAACCTAATGTAACACATAAGATATAAAAAGATGCGTAACTTAGTTCACTTTTTAAATAAAACCTCTGAAGCCATCATTTTATTCAAAAACCTGTTCAAACATCAAAGGTGTCTGTCACGTAAACTTTGGAAAAAATGATCAGAGTGGATTGAGCTTTGGCACATTTTTTAAGCCCTAAAAGAAGAGGACAAGTTCCTTAGCCAGCTATTTTTGATAAAAATTCAAAAAGTTAGAGCATTTTCTACATTTTTAAAACCATTTTTTTTCAAAATATAAAAATTCTGTGTACGGTGATTTGTAGTAACAGAAAATCTGAAAAAATTCAATTTTTTTAATTTTTCAGATAAAAAGAAAATGATTAGAGTTATAGTATTTTGAAAATCGAAAAAAAAAAAAAACGAAAAGTAACATTTTAACCGAAACAACGTACGATATGAAGAAAAGTGAAAAAACGTAAAACGTTACTTTTTGAATGCCCTACAAGATTATCATAACAACTTTTTGAATTTTCTTGAAAAATCGAAAATTGCAATTTTGACCCCATGAAAGATAATAAAAAAAATATATACAAATTTGTTGTTAATTATCTTTAAAGAGGACGCGTAGTTTTTATTTTAATCGTGAAAAATGATACTCGAAAATAAACAAGAAATCAAATTTTTGCATTCTAATCCTAATGAGAAGGTATTTGTTTTATGTAAATTTTTTACTATATATTTTTCCATGAATAAAACAAACATTGTTTGACCTGAAATGGAACTTCCGATTTCTTGGCAGCATTTTCCTTAAGTTGAACCAAAACAGTTTTTTAAGCAATTAAGCGTTTTTCTTTGGACTTCAAAAAAGTGTGTGGGTATTGTAATGAGAATGTGTTCCTTAAGGCCTACAAATTTAACAATCATTGAAAACGTAGAGATTTTATCAATTTTATAATATTTGTAAGTAAATTTCTTCTTTTTATCTAAGCCAAGCACGATGTGCGAAAACTGAAATAATTCAAATATTTGAGTGAAAATTCATGTATTATAAAGAAAATGAGTTTACTCAAAAAGAGCTAAAAATTCTTTATCATTTATTTTTTGATATGATGCTTAGTTTTTGTTTAATCGTGAAAAATAACATTCAAAATAAAAAAAAGTAAATTTTTCGAGGAACGACGCAAGGCACGGAAAAAGATGAAGTGAGTAAAACTCTGCATTCAAAAAGGATCTGCAAATTTCTAACCAGTCACTTTTTGATATGTAGCATAATTTTTGTTTCAATGGTAAAAAATAAAATTAGGAATAAAAAAATCTAATTTTTGGAAGAACGACACAATCTATGAAAACAATTAATAGAAAAAAGTTTCTCGCTTAAAGAAGACCTAATATTTGAGATGAAAATTTTTTCGATAGGATGCGCAGTTTTCGTTTTGTCATAAAAATACGTTTAAAATAAACAAACATTATCTTTCTGGAAAAACGACACAAGCTACAATAACATTTCATTCAATAAAATTTGTCGCCTAAATTATATTTACAAATTTTCTTAGAACCGCTTCACACTGGATGCGTACTTATCAATCTTTGTAGCGATTCCCCCAAAGTGAAGTGCCTCACAAGTTTGTCATGTATGGTTCCCCACACGGGCCCATTAGTGCCCAAGGTCTTTTGTTTTAGGCGTCATTCTCTCTACTGACATTCTTTTTATAAACTATTTGTCGTCACACTTTTATGCCCAGGCATACTTCTCTAGTTCCCTTCACATCCATGCATTTCTTTATGCAAGCTGTGGTGTTTCTATGCCTTCTTATACCTTTTCTGATTAAGGTCTCATTCACATTTTCCCGCATGTTTTTTGCGTGGGAATTCATGTAAATCGCGATAATTTCTCTCTTGTCCTTTTCTTGACAGGTCCATGTCTCGCTACCTTATAGTAGAGTCGGTACACATATAGAATTATGTATTGCTATTTTAGATATGTTTTTACTTCTGATAATGAACCTTGCTCTACCGATAACCTTCTTACCCTCGTCTATGCGCCTATCTAAATCCCCATCTATCCTTCCGTCACTAGTGAATAGGCTACCCTGATATACCTTTTAATCAGCTTGTTCTAACATCTCATCATTTAGGATAACGTTACACATTGTTTTCTTACCTTGCCCTTCAAATACCATAATTTTTGTTTTACTTACATTAATTTTGAGGCCCATATTCTTCATGCTTGTATTTCGTTTACTTAAAATATTTTGCATGTCTTAGATTGATTCTGCCATGAAAACCTTGTCATCTGCGAAAGCTAACCCAACTACCCTCACTGTCTCGAGATCTTTACCTTCTTTGTCGAAGAGGGGCATTTTTAAAAACTTGTCCATAAATATGATAAATAGCCATGAGGACATAACGCATTCTTGTTTAACGTCTTGCATAAAAGCGAACCAGCCGCACAGTTTCCCATTCACACTTAAACTCGCTTTGCTACCTGGATAGATAGATTGACTCCGTATTCTTTTTTTCCTACTTTCAGACTTTTTTCTATGATCTGTCTTAGTCTGCCTTAATCTGTCTCAGTCATCATAAACCATGAACATACACATTCCTTGTACAAAACTAAACAAAAAATTACTGTGACAAAATGTTGTACGATCAATAGTTTTTAAACTATTGCGAGTTGTAAAGAACCATTGGGAGTTCGCTATTCTCGCGCGTACATGAATCATCTTACCCGAACTCTAGAACGTGATGCACTTCAAGTCAGGAATTATAATATTCACCAGAGACAGACAATTTCGAAGCAACGTGAAGTTCGCAAAATGTGACACCCTCACTAGCTCAGATTGTTGTGATGAATGAATAAATTATTAAAACTTAACTGTAAACACTAATCATTAAAAATGAACATGCGAGTGGTAATGTACAATTTATATCATTCTCTAAAGTATTTTTTTGTAGTTTTTCATTCAATACAGTCACAGTTAAACGACATTGATTTTTCAAAAAAAAAAAAAAAATAATTAGGAAGATTATTAATTTTATGTTTGTAAACTTTTTAAGATAACTAGTCTCGTCTGAACGTCTTTTTTAATTTGAGCTGCAAATAAGCACACTTCTTTGATGCGTTTTTGTAAGTAGCACGTTATTTTATTTAATCTCCAAACATTTTCCGCAGTTGATGACATGGGGAACATTTTGGACCTTTTGAAAAAGTAGATCAAATCTGTGCACTAAATTTGATCCTCGGGATTGTATCCTCTGATTAAAGTTGTACTAAAGAAAATTGGTAAACGATATTGTGAGCATGTGGGTGGAAATAGGACATTATTCCATTGCAACTGTAAAACATTAAAAATAAATTTATGAGAAGTTAGTGGGCTGGAAAACACTTTTTTCGGGTGGCGGATTCTAACAGTGAGTTAAAAATGTATTTGCTCAACAGTAGTATGCCCTCGAAATTTTACTTCGATGGAATAATATCTTCTTTTTTGTGCATGGATTTGAAAATGTTAATTTTGGTAAATTAAACACAATTTTTCGATGTGTTAAAAAATTATGTTGAATTTTTAATGGGTACAGTTTTACCTGTACAGAAATTGTCCCAGTTGGCTCTACTACAACAAAGTTTCTGGTAGAATCCCGGCCGGGCTACCCTGGTTGGGTTTCATGGTCGGGAGCCGCCCGGTTACCGGCCGGGCTAACCCTGGTTAGATTTCATTGTCTGCAGCCGACCGAACACTGGTCAGGATACATTTTTTTGTAGAAATCGCACATTTTTTAAGAGCCGTAACATTAACAAAGACGTACTTACGGATTTGTTAGATCAGTAAAACAGAATTTAGCTTTTTTAAATCTTAAAAAAACAACAACATTTAAGTCTTCCCAATGTTTTAACGTATTAATTGAAACTGCTATCGATTTTGCAATGTGTATTAGCAGAATTGTTACAATTTCCTCTATTTTCAGATAATTTTTGCTCTGTACACTTTCAAATTTACAGCCATGTCTGACTTCTTCTGCACCTGGCGTCCGCGTAGACACTTTCAAGTTTCAGTTTTTCACCTCGAACAAGAATGCACGTTTCATTCATATTCGCATCGTCTCCGCGAAGTTAACAAATTAAACCCGGTATTAAAATCAACCTTATTTCAGTAACCAGTTTGAAAATCCCACTTCATGCGCGAAAGTTATTATTTTATATTAAAGTATAGTGCTGTGTATTCATTTTTTCCTTTCCTACTTCCTAACCTCAAATCATCACGTGGGTTCCAAAATAAAACAATAACTAGGAGATTCTAGCATCAGTGGTTGAAACTCTTCCCTAATTTCATCGCGAGAATTCGATAACTTGATTTTACAATTAAAGTTCACCGTATTCTTTACGCTGAGCCTGAAAAGACAATCCAAGTTACCAATTTCTCTCCTGAAGTAACATTTTTTAGCCGGTCTGTGGCGGGGTTACCCGACCGGATCCCGCCCGGTATGAAAGCCGGAATCCGACCAGTTTACCGTGACGTTTTTGGATGGATCCCGGCCAGCGCCCGATTTAAACTGGGGTTATCCGGCCGGCTCCCGGTCGGATCCCTGTTACCATTCCTTCACGGCTATGTAGTGAATAATACTATAAAATAAGAATACACCCACCAAATTTGTGCTCAAGTTAGAACTTTCTTAAAGTTTACAATTAATTACTTTTTTGGATTCTGTTAACTGCATAGTTCTTTGAGAAAAGGTTAATATTTCGTGCTTAACATTTCTGTAGCGTGAATCAGAGGAACAACAAATTCTTTTGCTATCTTATAAAAAAGATTTCCTCGCGTTTTTCGTGAAGTGCAAGATATAAGAATTGCTCGAAGAATGATGACGTCAATGACATATTTCTATGATCACAGCTGAAGATTTTCAAGCACGACTTGTTAAAAAATATTCAAAACAATATGCTGGTAATACAATCCGAAAAACTCGTTTCTTGCAGTATTAAAAAAAGGTCTAGCCAAGATCCGACTCTAGGATAGCGACTAGAATAAAGCATTTATCCATTGTTCTTTTAGTACTTAGTATTATTAATAAGGCCTAGGTAAATAGCCGACTAAATATATTCGGGGTCGGTGTTGAGGCTGAACACTAATTTGACAGCTCGAAAACATTGAGCAGACGGCGCACAGCATTGACAGCCGGCCAGAAACCAGAGAAGAAGGACGACAGGAGGGGACGCAACCGACACGACGCAGCAGTCCCAGGCATGTCATGAGAGTCCGCGCTGCACCCGTTGCCATGGTAACCAATCAGTAGTAACTGGGTAGCAGTCATTCCGTACCAGTAGCCGGAAGGGTTCACACTACTCACGGGTGAGACACAATCGTCACAGAATCGAAGTTCCACTACGGACTACGAGAGGCTGCACGGGCCGGTCACTACCAGAAGACGGCCATGTTATAAGCAGCACTCAGACGGCCAATGAGAGTCACGGTAGCTCGTGAGCCAAACCAATCAGCTGCCTTGAAATAAGAGAAAAGTGTGCCAGAAGAAAGGAATGGAACATGATCCAACAAACTATGGTCCCGCCACTTGGGGGTACGAAATACGTTCAAGCCGCGTCTCGTACGACGACCGCCATATTGGTCACTATGCCAACGAAGAGACGCTTTCCTAACGCAATCATTCAAATCATTTTGTGTCATGTTGTAGCACAGCGTTTCTCAAGCTTTTAGATATTTAAAAGTAGATAATAAGAATTTGTTTAATACATCTTTTAATTCATGAAGATACGTAGTTTTACATTAAATAGAAATTGTAGATTGTAAACTATTGGGTCACTGTTAACCCATGGGCTTTCCTACTTTTTCCGATAGCCTTCGTTTTTTTTTCAAATATTTTCATCGGATAGTTGAATTATCATTGAGGTTTTTGAGATATTTTTTTCTATTTTATAATGTTTCAACATCACACAGAGTGTCCTTAAGTTTTAATCTATCATTATAATCAAGAAATATATCGAACTGCAAATACGTATAGCTCATTTATTATTTAAAAATTTTTTATTGCCTTCTTTAGAAACGTGAAGTGCTAATGAATTACATTTATCTACTTATAATGGTCAGTTTCGTTGATTTACAGTAAATCCCAGAGATATTATTTATCTGAACTTGAATACAAACGCTGCAAACAATTGAAAACTACAATTATACGAAGTCAGATCATTTTTATCATGAGGCAGATAAAAATTATCCGTCGTCGGATAATTTTAGTTTTCAATTGCTTACAACATTTTTATCCAACTTCAGGTAAATAATATCCCTGGGATTTACTGTGTTGTCAATAAAATAAATATTGATTAGAAACATATTTTTATCACGAACATTTAACAGATAAAAATGATCCGTCGTTGGATAATTTTAGTTTTCAATTGCTTGCAACATTTTTATCCAACTTCAGGTAAATAATATCCCTGGGATTTACTGCGTTGTCAATAAAATAAATATTGATATTGATATTGATATTTGATATTGAAAATCTTCCAATTATGCGATGAAAAATTAATTACTATGAGAGATTATGTGTCTACTAAAATTCGGGGATTATGCGAAATTATGTGCATACGTCACAAATAATCAAGACAGGTTTGACATAATTTGTTTTTGCCATGCATACATCTTTTTTGTCACCAAATTAAATAAATCATGAAAGCCATAAAAAATGTAATTATAGAAGTATATTTAGTATTGTATTATTCATATTTTTACTATCATTGCTATTATTATATCATACAAAGAGTACATTCAATGATAAAAGTTATAGTTAAACTTGCAACAGTTTCTGTAAACAACA
>CAKNWW010260729.1:0-11417 GCA_932074435.1 Andricus kollari | reverse complement strand
GTCGACGTAGTGAAAGTTGAGTGTCATTTCACCTGTTTTTTCATACATTTTGTGTCACAGGAGAGTCAAAAAATTTTTTGCGAAAATCTAACCGACATCGCCTTACGCGTATAATGTTAAATAATATTTCTGTCTTTGACTCAACATTCTGCGATTTTTTCTCGCCGAGTAATAAAGCTTCAAAGCCAGGTGTCAGGACTTTTGAATCCGACTTTAGTGTCCGTCAGTTCCCCGGAGTAGTCACACCTCACAGTGCAGCCCCTCAGGTTCACCTATTCCAGATCTATAGTCTAATGAGACTTATAAGCCCTCCCAAGGGCTACAAGGTCCCGCGATCCCTAGGGTGGGTTTTGACAAGGTAAATAGAAGTAAACTTTGGGAAGCCCTTAAAGATAAGGAGTCCATGAATGGCTCCTACAAGCAATACAAACAATATATTCAGGCAGTAAAGCGAGTGTAAGGATTAATAGGAAACTGAGTGACTGGTTCGATATTATACAAGGCGTGAAACAAGGATGCTTTATGTCCTCATGACTAATTATCATATTTATGGATAAGTGTCTAAGAATGGTCCTCTTCGACAAAGAAGTTGTAGATCTCGAAACAGTGAAGGTGCGTGGTTTGGCTTTCGCAGATGACAAGATTGTTATGGGAGACTCAATCGAGGACTTGCAAAGAATGTTGAAGCATGAAGAACATGGGCCTCAAAATTAACGTAAATAAAACAAAGGTCATGGCGTTTGAAGGAAAAAGTGAGAAAACAATGTGCAACATTGTGCTAAATGATGAGAGATTGGAGCAAGTTGACAAAAACGTATATCTGGGTAACCTATTCACTATAGCGACGGAAAAATAGATGGGGATTTGAATAGGCGCATAAATGAGGGTAAGGAGGTTATCGGTAGAGCAGAATCCATTCTTAGAAATAAAAACAAATCAAAAAAAGCTAAAATGACCATATATAATTCTATATTTGTACCGACTGTACTATACGGTAGCGAGACATGCACATGTGAAGAAAAGGACAAGAGTAAAGTTGACGCGATTGGCATGAAACCTCTGCGCACAATATGCGGGAAAACACTGATGGACAAAGTCCGAAATGACATAGTCCTCAAAGAATGTGGTACAGTTGCTATATAGGATAGAAATCAGTGAAGGTGATTCGGACATGTTGAAAGAATGAACGATGAATGACTGACCAAATACGTGTATAAAAGATAAATTAAATGGCAGAATGCCCAGAGGTAGACCGCCGAAAGAATGGTTAGAATCTTTGAATGAGACATTAATCCAAAGGGACGTAAGAAGCCATAGAAACACGAGAGCTTGCATGAGAAAAGCATGGACGTGAAGGAAGGCAGAAAAGTATGCCAGGACAGAAAAGTGTGGCGACAAATAGTTTATAAAATGAATGTGAGTATAGTGAATGACGCCTAAAACAAAGACCTTGGATACTAATGGGCCCAAGTGGGGAACCACGCATAACAATTTTGTGAGGCTCTTCACGTGGGGTGATAGCTAGAGAGATTGATCAGCAACCTGGGTCGGAGCAGTTTTGCGGAACGAACGTGTCACTTAAATAAATAACACGAGCATTCCAGATCAATCTCAAATATATACCTTCCCCCTATATGCCTATCTACCCTATACCTATATACCCATCCATACACTACTACTTTCCAACCGAGAAATTTACGCCTAACCCTAAAGGGAAATTGCTTAATGTTATAATAATAATAATAATTGAAATCAAAACTAAATTGCAAATTGAAGCGCTCTCAGTGAAACTCACTTAAATTTTAAACTTTTAAAATTGAAGGTTAAAATTTTTTATTCAAGCGCTCAATAATTTATAGGGATAAAATGGAAGCTGTCACCACCATTTAATTGAACAATATAATAAATTATAAAATGTTGAAATTATATCATCTTGAAGCAGTTTTTAGTTGGAAACTTTTACAAAAATGAATTATTTTGAATTTAGTTCAAAACTAATCACTTACAAATGCATAGTTCAGAATATTCTTGAATATTAAAAAATGTCTTTTATAATTGATAAATTTCAAATTGAATATGTTAAACATGCAGTATTTTAGACTCAAGCAATATTTGAATAAAATTAGAAGTTGAATAAAATGGTTTAGTTTTGAATCTGTTAGTTTGAAGTTATTTGAAAGCTGAAAATAGTTTATAAAGTTTCAATCGAAAGTTTATGTTTGTTTGAGGCTTTCCAAAAGAAACAGTGGAATAAAAAATTTTTAAATCTGTAAATTTTTACTACATGAACTAAAAAAGTCATTTATTTATATTTACAGTTGATCAACTTGAAACGTTTTCTATTCAAAATTTTCAATTTTAGATGGTTCTTATTGTCTTGTCATTGCTCAAGCCTTCAAAACTGAATGTGAAAATTCGGTTAATTGAAAATGTATGCTTAAAAATGAAGATCTAAAGTGGAAAATTTATAAAGTAAAAGATCCTTGAATTACCTACTGTAAACGGAATGATTTGAGAATTAAGAAAGTTGGAAATAAAGTTGAAATCGAACGCATCTAAAATTGCATTTATATCATGTGATATAAAATTTTTTATATTTGAAGTGATTGAATAGGTTATTTTTTGGTGTAAAAAACACCCTGTCATTTGCGGCTTTTCTCGGTTTCCCGATACGACAGACACCCAGTTCTAAAATTATTATTCTAAACCCGACGATATTAGGTTGAAGTCTTTTAAGGTGCTTCAAATCTGAATTTAAAATTCCAAAATTCAAAATGGCGGATTCAATATGGTGAACAAAGAATTTAAAAACAAGTCCCATGGTTTTAAAATTGGTTTTCGTCTTTTTGTGTGTCGCTCCTTACGAATTTAGAGTCAAATTTTTGAAATTTTTAATAAAAGATGTCGGATCCAATATGACAGACAAAGAACTAAAAAGTTAGTACCGTGGCTTCAAAATCGGTCCCTAGGTTATTTTTTGGGTCGCTGGTTACGAATGTGAAGTAAAGATACCAAAATTCAAAATGGCGGATCAAGTACGGCGGCCTAAAAATCTCCAAAGAACCCATTTTAAAGCTACGGGACTTATATTTACATATTTCTTCCGCAAGTGAAGTTTCGAACAATTCGTATGTAAGGAAAATGAATGCTTTGAAAGGGTTAAAACATTTTTTCAACAATATTGCGAGAGTCTAAATAAATAAATTTTCTAGCGTTTACGTTTTGAATAATATTGTGCTGATTTTTCCTTTGATTGTGTCGAGATCTGAGCTTAGAACGAATAAGTCGTAAAAAATTTTTATTGTAAACCCGTTTACAAATTCATTGTTGAGGTATATGATTTTTTAATTTTACTGCTTATTTCTTCCAAGTTCAGACCTTGCTCGAATTCGATCTGGGAAATCCGGGAATTTGCCGAGAATTTGAAAACAACATTTCACTAGATACCCTGCAGTAATAATGTGTAATAGTGCCTTAAAAACGCGAATTCTTCAGGATAGAAAAGAATGCATTGAATTGAAATTATTTGAATTGGAAATCGGTCTCACAATTATTTTAATCATTTAAATCGGTTATCATGGCCATTACTAATTCTGTTGTAGTAAAATGCTTTGAGAATAATATATTAAAAAATTTTGACAAATTCAAACGACCTACATAAGAAAGTCTCCTATACTCTTGCATATTTTCCGCTGCTTATCTGTATAGAGCTAACATTAGTTTAATTTCCAGTTCAATGAAACTATTTATTGTTTGTAACAATACCCATTGTAAATAAGAAAACAACTTCAAAGCTGATTTTAATTTAAGATTAGATACTTGACTCTTTACGCTTTTCTGACGAGTGGTTACCCTCTCGGTATTTGTTCGCGTCTTCGAGACGCATCGTTTGACCTATTGAAGAACTTTTCATGACCTCCTATGTGAACTGCCAATACTGATTTTTCATTTTTTAACAAAACTATTCACCTTGTTTATTTGAGGAAAATTTTTTTGATATTGGGACTGTAGAAGTATACTATATTGATGTATGTGATTCTGTATGTTCTATTAACAGTATCTTAATTTATTGATTCGCGTTTTCAAGTCGCTTCGAATAACCTATTGATGACCATTCATAATAATCTATCAATAGCGATTGATGAAATTTAAAAAATATTCTAGTTTGTTGACGTTAGGGGAACTTATTTTATGTTTCAAATATAATTCTACTGTAAATTAAAATGTTGTTCAGTGCAATTAGATACATTAATTAAACTTTCGATGGTTTCTCGAATTTTTGGAAATAAGATTTTCGATATAAGATAAAAACATCAAGTTGATGGAATAAATGTAATTTTTTCCTGCTAGAAATAAACCTTCCACCGTAAGAAAGCAAATTTACGTATTTAATATGTATGTTAGAAAGTAAAGTGCTCATAAAGTGAGCACAAATAAACACATAAATACACCCACAGAACTTTGGACCGGAATTTGTATCAATTCAACAATTTCATAAAACTTACCAAAAAACATAAAATACGTTCTGAATAAAATCATACAATCAGTCATTATTAATTATTAAAACCTGACAAACGGCATGATTTTACAGATACTATTCATTGCCAAGTGAACTGAGAAACTAAGAAATAGAATTAGGTCAGCTTATCGCAATAGCGGAATCGTTTGCAAAGATGTACATTGTACTTCATATATGTAATCATATAGGTGAAGAAAATATAAAATGCAATTTCGTAATGTAAACCTGATATTTTATCCCATTTATCGTATTTGTGTTATTAGAAAGCTTTACATTCAATGTGAAATATTTGTACCTTGTATTGTGTTCGCACAGTTGCTAGGGAAACGTTGTGTAAAATCAGTTTGCTTCTAAATCAAAGTGAAGTCGATTCAAAATTTAAAAAATTCTTCCTTTGCAAGTCTGTGAACAAGAGTATATACGGTATCAATAAAGGGAGCTGAGAAATGATGCCCAATATGAAATTCAGCAGTTTGGTTGCTCTGTTTGTGTTCTTTTTAAACCTTCCCGAAGTGACAAATGAGCAAAAATGGGTCAAAAATCTCACCAAGTACTTAAAAAAAGACGTGCAAGTGTTTCAAACAGTACTTCTCGTTAGCGAAGACGCACAAATACAAGATAAACAAGTTTCTCACATTATCAAACGAATTCAGCAGGTATTTCCGAGTCGAGTAATCAGTTTACAGCATTTGAATACTCTCGACACTAAAATTAATCCGTCAAGCTTATTATATCTAAGTTTTGAAAAAACAACTCTGTTCATCATGATTCCATTACTAAAGGAAAACGTACAGCAATTACAAGCTACTGACACAACAGACTATTTTAATCAGTTATTAACATCGAAAACTCGACCAAAGTGTTTGATGATTGCCTTACCAAAGAAAGGCAAACTCAGTTACAGAAAGTTACTCCAAAACATGTGGTCCAATTATTTTCTTGACTTTACGGTTCTTGAGATTGCCAAAAAACCAGTCGAAAATAGTGGCTTACTTCGGAATCAAGACCAATTTATCACGACGGTAAATAATTTCAATCCGTTTAATGGAATCTACACAGAGCAAAAATACACGAGAAAAATCCAACTATTTAAACATAAACTGCTGGATCTAAACGGATTTGAAATGAGGGTGGGATCCTTTCATTTTCCACCCCACGTTTACGTAAAACGCAACTTATCAGGATATCCCGTTGAAGTTACTGGCCCTGATGCTTTAGTCGCCAAAACCCTTTCGAAAAAAATGAACTTCAGATTGTCAGAAGTTCCATCTCGAGAGGAATGGTTTGGTAAAGTGCATTGCAATAACAAAAGCCTACATAGTGGTATCGTACAATTACTTGGCAACAACACAATTCGGTTCATTACCAACCATGCAGGACTGTTGCCGAACTGTGATTTAGGAGGTGTAGCTAGTGAATCTGTTGGGTCAATACAAGTCTGCGCCTTAGTACCAATTCGAACCTCCAACAGTGATCCCGTACCTGACGTATATCCCACGATGAAATGGATCTACTTGGCTTTACTCGTTTTCATCATCCGGATTATCACCATTTTGCTGAAATTTGACAATGATGTTTGGGCCTGGTTTGAAATATTACGAGGTAGTTTGGGATTCACAGTGCCTCGTGAACCTTCGAGATTAGCGGAAAGGCTTGCATTCGCCTCAATTCTCATTGCGTTCTCGCTATTCTCTTCCAATATCTTCGCAATGCTAGCCGACACGAAATTAACGAAAAAGGCAGAGAAGTTTATTGACACACTCGAAGAATTAAATAGGACGAATCTCGTTCCCACGATGACAGAAGTCTATTTATATGCAATAAGTACAGGAAAAGATCCAGTTTTTCAAGCATTGGCTGCGAAATCCAGCGTTGTTTCGAAAAATGAAGAATGCATTGATATGCTGGTTCAGGGCAAAAATGTGGCTTGCG
Source organism: Andricus kollari (assembly GCA_932074435.1). NCBI lineage: Eukaryota > Metazoa > Arthropoda > Insecta > Hymenoptera > Cynipidae > Andricus > Andricus kollari. The sequence goes on along the minus strand of CAKNWW010260729.1, from coordinate 4,966 downwards.
TTTTTAGAGAATCAACGGCGTTGATTGCAATTGCTGAACACAGAGACGCAGATAATTATCCTGTCATGAGAATCGTAAAGGAACGTTTATGGATTAGCCGAAAGGTTATGCACTTTGAACCGAATTCACCGTATATCCACCGAGTCGACGCAATTATTGCAAGGCTTATACAGTCCGGTCTTACTTATCACTGGGAGAATCAGTTTATGCCTCCTGAAAGGATGTCAAATCGATGGGAAACAGATGAAGAACCTGATGCAGTCGGGGGTATTGTTATGCCACTGACTTTTTTTGTCACGTTCGGATGCTCTCTTTCAATTATTGTTTTCATTTGTGAATTGCTCCTGAAGTACGTCCGTAATCGTATCCATGGCTGTGTCCTCTTCACAGAAGACAGTATTTTCTAAAGCATGACTTGATTTCTGCTGAAGACATCACAAGATCTCAGTTTCGCACCTTATTGTCTTTTTGGTGGATAATTTGAATAAAAATGTTGATGAAAATACAAAGTTTGAATGGACTACCTATTAAATATTTGTTTTTCTTATTGCCACTGTCTATTATTACGGAATTTCCTGTAAGATTATCTCGTCAAGCATAGCGCTGGGGCCCCGGCTAGCATAATAGAAATTCCTTAATCCGAACGAACTCGAAATAAGTTAGGTGTAGGCAAAATTCCATTATACTAGACAGTACGTTTTTTCCTGGAACCATTTCTTAGAACTATTCATAAATTTCGAAAAGATTATTATGTTAATGACTAGTAAAAAACAAACATTTGATTCTGAGAATCTTTAAAATTGTTCCAGAACTAAAATTTTGAAACTGCCCAAAATGATAGAGTTTTAAACAAATGTCTTCGAAATTCTGCACAAAACAAAATATAAATGTTGAGAGTTAAATAATATCAATTTTCAAGTAATCGTAACTTAATTTTTAAAGTGTCCAAAATTAAAATGCTTATTAAGATTGAGCAATTACATATTCTAAAACGTTAATAAAACGATACTATTTCATTATATAATGTTTACCTAGTTTAGCAAATCGAAATTTGAAGTATTCCTAATTTAAAATTTCATTGTTTTAAATGTAAAGTTTTAAAAACTGAATAGTTTTAAAAACTGAATAGTTTTTTAATAAAGCGAAATTAAGGAATTTTTAATATCATACATTTAGCATGAAATCATAATGTATTAATTGAAGAGATGTAGTTACCATTAAACTATTTTAAATGTTATTTACGGAGGTATTAATTACATTATATTGCCTTCTCGCATGGAGGGAGGTTTCAGGTTTGTAATGATCATAATTTTTTATTTTAATTTTTTGCATATTTCAATAACAATATTTAACTATTCATAAATGTAAATAATATATTGTTTATGTTGTTGTATTTGCCGTGGAGTAATTCACTTGATTTTTATGCCCTACACTTCGTGCGTAATAACAAGCAAATAACACGTCATACGCGTTAAAGAGGGTATCTAACGACCAAGGTATACAGGAAAACCGGAAATTTTTCGCACATTGAAAATACGGAGAATTCATGAAAAGATCCGAGACGTCTAAGGTCATAAATTTAAATAAGACATTTTTATTTTCTGCGTAAAATTATTATTATCAGAAACTGGAAAATCTGTCAAAATTAAGCAAAACATGGTGTTGGCAATGAATTTGTCTACCAATTCCAGGATGAAAGTAAAACTCAGACAAATTTCATATGCTTTTTTTCTGCCTTATTTCTCCTATTTTTCTGTCGATAAGTTTGTTTTTCATGAAAACGGCATTTGGGAAAATTAATTCTTCACTTTTTCGGGTAAATTTATTATTATATTCTGATCCTGAGTTTTTACTGAAATTAACGAACGAACTGGAAATAGGTTAGGTGTAGGCGTAGGGAAATTTCCGTATTACTGGACCGTACGTTCTTTTTTTTTATTGCCGTTTCCTGTAACTAATTATAACTTGCAAGAGGATTACTGTACATGGTGAAGTGAAAAACAAACATCTGATTCAAAATACCAATGCGGCTTCCAAATGCATATTTTTGTTACTAAATGTCCACAGAAAAACTAAGTGGTAAACTATAAGGTTTTACAGCCTATCAGCGGTAAAGAATTTTTCACCTCTGAGAATCTTTGTAATTATTGCAGAAATAAAAATTGTAAACTGTTTAAAATGGTATAATTTCAAACAAACGCCTTTGAATTTCTAAAATAAACGAATTGAAATGTTTAAAATTAAAGAATTTCAATTTCCAAGTATTCCAACTATTAAAGTATATATTATTTAAATACTTATTGAAATTGATCAATTAAATATTTTGAAACGTTAATAAATGAAATTATTTCATCACGTAATGTTTACCTTATTTAGCAAATCGAAATTTGAAGTAATCTCAATTTAGCGTTTTAAATTCCAACTGTCAATAATGTAAAGTTTTAAAAACTGAACATTTTTTTAATAAAGCGAAAATAAGTTTTCTTTTTAATATTACGCATTTAGCATGAAATTATAATATATTAATTGGAGTGATTTGGTGTACATTAAATATCTTTGAATGTAATTTACAGAGTCATTAATTTCTACTCATAGAAATTTTCTCTGGTGTCAGAAGTCAACGGCCTTAAACAAAAATAAGGTTTCGTTAAATATTAAGGCAGAGGTATCAAAAACGTATTAAATTTATCAAGAGGCAACCTTGACTTTGATTCTGTTAAAAAATAGCCGACTTTTTACAAGATAACATTACATTTAAATAAATAGGCGTCTGTTAAATAATAAAGCTGATGTATAAAAAACGTATAAAATATATTAAAAGGCAGCCTTGATTATAATCAATAATAAGAGAAATAATTACTTAATCATATTGGAATTGTTTTAAACATTGAAAATAATTTTTAAATGTTGATAATTATTCCATTAGACCAAAAATAATTATTTTTGGCCAAACAATTATAATAAAGTACTCAAGGGTGCGTGGTGATAGTTATGTGGTAGTTTCAGTTTTTTAGGAGTGGCAGTTGCACCTTCACAAGAAGTTAGCCCTCCTACCGGTTTTCAACAACAACAAAAAACTATTGTTACAGTTTTGGGCTTAGCATAAATCGAAAGCACGTAATTACCACTAAATTTCTGCTCAAAGCAAAATTTGATAGGAGTGGAAGTTTCTGTTTTTTCGGGGTGGAAGTTACATCTTCATGTGAAGCCAAGCTTTACTACCCAATTTTAGGAATGTTACAGGGCACACAATTTTTGTTCGACAGCCTAAATTAGCAATAAATTCTTGCATAGTGCCCATGCCAATATGACAATGTGGTAATTCAAGCTTCACGAGCCTAAGAATTTGGCCATTCTGAGAATCCTTAAAATTATTGAAAAATTAAATTTGAAACTGTTTAAAATGTTACTATTTCTAGTTCAAGCTTTTGATATTATCCAAATTCAAATTGGCGACCTGTCAACTAAAAAAACATGGTAAGACCCTAAAAATTAGGTTCAATTATTGAACAAGAGCTTTCGAAGTTAAAAACTGAACGAATTAAAATGTTGAGAATTGAACTATTTCAATTCTAAAGGAATCGAAATTAAAATATTGAAGTGTCTAATATATCTGGTCAACAAAAATAAGCTATAGGGAGTCATCGTGGCTCATATGGTATAGTGGTTGTCTTATGCCTTAGCAGCCCTACATTTAATAATTAATCCTATACTACAGTCGCTAATGACCCTGGCAGTTGATGCGACTATAAAGATTCAATTGATAAAAAAAAATTACCTATGCATTCTCATTGACCGCGACATATCATTTCCGAAGAATTTTTTGATGCCGAACACTAATCTGCTCTCCATGTGTTACCTTCAGATGTAGTTTAACAAATATTTGCAACTCAATTTTTTAGGGATGAAATCGAAAATCTTTAAAACAGAAGTCGGGTCATTGCGATGCGTTTTTCAATGCAGATTTTATAAATAATACTTCTTTTTGACAATAGCTATGCAGGTTCTTGTAATAATATGAAAAAACTGAAAAAATGCAAAAATGGACGAAGAATTGAATGACCTTTATTTTAGTTAAAATTTATTTACCATTTAGTTTTTTATAATTAGCTGTGGCTACATATTTTCCAAATCAGTCGAAGTTCAATAACACATAAGCCTATATGCTTCAAAGCTTTCAAAACTATAGTTTTGACAGGGTAATTATAATTACCCTTGGTTTTTCTGGGTCGCTTATATCGAATCTATAGTCAAATTGCTTCATTTAAAAATAACTCATCAATATGGCGGACCGTATATAAAAGAATTTACAATCATCAAGAAGATCAGTGTGATAACTTAAAATTCCTCTATTTGGGGGTTTTTGGATTGCTGATAACGAATAGGATGTCATATTTTCAAAATTCCAAATAACTGAGGCAATATAAAATTAACATAAAATATTTTAAATTTTAATTTGCAGTTGTTAATTACAAGGGGAAGGGAAAGCTGGAAAACGGAAGGGGGCGTGGCTTGTATCCGGAAGTATAGACTCAATAATTTAAGCCTATTTTACATGAAATAGAAACAAAAAGAACCCTTAAAAAATTGAACATAGAACTATAACAGTTGTAAATTTAATGTTGACTTTGCAGAACTTCAAATTTCGAAGCAAGTAAAACAGAAAGCATAATTCATTGAGAAATTTTAGTTTGAAGACTTGAAATTCAACAATTTATTCAACTTGCGAAATTTTCGGAATCAAGTCGTTTTCAGTAATATACATTTAACGTGAAATTATCATCTATAAATGTAAGCGATATGATTCACATTAAATATTTTTGAATGTTATTTACAGATTTATTGATTATATTCTTGAAATCAAATTTGAAAAGGCAACATTAAAAAATAAGAAGAAAGGGAGTATGTAATGAAGCTATATAATTTCTAAAACCATTTGGAATCCCCCTCGACTACGTAAGGATAC
>CAKNWW010260709.1:0-21634 GCA_932074435.1 Andricus kollari | reverse complement strand
TCTTGCCGCATATTTTCTACCACGCGCGGATCACCGCAAAGTATTTGGCGTTTAAAGCGAGATATTTTGAAGTGATTCTTCAAACAGCTAGGCCTGCTTTAAGAGAGACGAGGAAACAATATTTCCAAAGCCTGTCTAAAAGCGACTTACCTGGAGCGAGCGATCATGGCAATTTGGCCCTAAAGTGATATACCTGTGCGTTTCTCCGAGCTTTCTCTGAGTGTTTTCCTTGAGAAAAGCCTTCCTAAGATTTATATCTTAGGCAGTGTTTGATTTTCGTGTCTTCCTCTTTCAGGAATTTGACGTGCAGTTACTGCAAAGTGCATCATTTTAACATCTAATATAATATTACAGTGATCTTGAAGCATTGTATTGTTCTGGAGCAATAACTTGGTAAAATACCGAGGGACCTGGTCCAAAGGACTACATACAATTCAAATAAAAATCACTTTCTATACTCTATCGAATTCCAGTTACGTTTTTGAGCAATAACTTGATAAAGTACCGAGGGACATGGTCAAAATAACTGAATGAAATTCTAATAAGAGTCTTTCTTTTACCAATCACTGAATTTCTGTCACGTTCTCGAGCAATAACTTGGTAAACTACCAAGGGACCTGGTCTATAGAACTGAATGCAATTCAGATGAAGATTATTTTTCTATATAATCATAGAGTTACTGTTACGTTCTCGAGCAATAACTCGGTATAATTCCGAGGGACTTGGTCCATATAACTGATTTTAACTCAGTGTAGTATTAAAGAGATTTCTAAAGATGTCTAAAGATTGCATTTGCGTTTTTGAGTAAGAACATGGGAAATTACCGTGGTATCCAGTCAACAGAAACCAAATGCAATAACAAAAACTATCATTTATTCTCCTACCAAACGATTTGCAAGCAAAACGAGCCGTTGTACTGCTCAAATGTGGTTGTCAAAATTATTGGTGGAAAATAGTTGATTTTGTGAGAAATCTCTACTTTAGAATAGAATTTGCTATTTTAAAGGTTTAAAACTCAAATTTAGAATCTTGCTAAACCAGAGAAGAGCTCGTCGTCACTCGCCCTCGCGAACAATAGGGACTACCTGCGGCGCGACATTCCTCAGCCTCTCTGGGGACTCGACACGTGCTAGTGCACTACTCTCGCCTCTTAGCGACTCAGTCCGTATACCTGATAGACAGGCAATATAATTTTTGACATAATATTTTGAGAGTTAATCTCTTAATTGAGAGATAATCCCTTTGTGTGCATAAATACTCATAATCGGAGTAATCACACCAGATTTATTGTTTGAGGCTCCGGCCTGAAAGGATACACCTCTGTGCTGAAAAGACACCTTTCTGTCAAAATAGAGTTCATTGACCCTGTGAGGTGAGAAATTGTACCTACGGTAAATGCAATGCATTTTTAAAAGGAATTTCGACCTAGCAAGGAGAATAAACATATACAAATAAATGTTCATCTAATTTACTATTCGTTTAAACGTGAATTATCTCTGCGTTCCGAGAGATTCACGCACCTTAGCCTTTATTGTAGGTCTATCCATTATCTTAGCATCTCAGGAATTATAATTAAGGATATTGCAAAACTAGGTTCTTTATAATCGAGTAATTCGATTATTTCTACTCTGCCCTATAGCAGACAAGTTATTCAACATTCTTATAGGCGTAATTCTTATAAAATAAATATCGTTAGTTATATCGTTAGATCGTACGACTGCCTAGCGTGCAGATCGTACTATAGTTTCTTTGAGCACCTTAAAACCTAAGATTTTACCAAAGAAATTATCGCTTAGTTTCTTACGTATTCTGTTTTATCGTATTTTTACCATTATAGCTAGGGACTAGAAATATGATTGTAAAAATAGTGCAGCTTAGGGTTTATGAATAAACAAAATCTTTAAATGTGAACAGAATCTTCTCCTTTTCTCCAGAAGAAGCCTCCTTTTTATTGAATTATAATTACTGCATGGATTAAATAATTGATTTAATCACTTTAGATAACCACGGCCAAAAGCCGCGCGTTGCAATATATATATATATATCAAAAGTAAATGATTTTTCGGAGTTCAGAAAAACTGCCGAAAAATCTCCAAATGAAAAAAATCATACTAGTCACCTTCGCAAAATTCTAAACTATACCCACAACAATGACTAAAAAACAAAAAATCTTTTTCTTATCCTCATCTCAACTAAAACGTCCAAAAAAGATTCAAATGAAAAATAATCATCACTAACAACTTTTCAAATCTCTAGTTAATATATCTATCTCCACAGTAATATTACACGACCCGTAGTAACTAAACCTATCACATTTAACGAGCCAAGTATCAGCTGCCTACAACGAAACTCCCTTTAAAATATTTAAATCAAAAATAATTACCTTGGGCAACTTTTCAAGACTCTAGTTAATACAGCCAAAATTGTCTGAGGTAAGAATTTTTTATTTGAAATTTTTTTAGTGGTTTTAGTTGAAGGTAGCTGAGACTAGGTTTGTTAAATGTGATAGGGGTAGTTCAGAGGGGTCCTGGAATATCACTATGTTGTTATACATATTAACTAGAGTTTTGGAAAGTTGCCTGGGGTGATTATTTTTAATTTGAAATTTTTTTTGCGGTTTCAGTTGACCACAGCTATGAGTTGATTCCTTAAATGTGATAGGGGTAGTTTTCCGGGGTCTTAGAATAGTATTTTGAGGGAAGACATATCAACTAGAGATTTGAAAAGTTGTGTGTTGATTATTTTTTATTAAATTTTTTTTGCGGTTTTAGTTGAAAGTAGCTCATATACTTGAGTTGTTGAATGTGATAGGGATGTTTCCTAGGGGTTGTGAAATATTACTGTGAGGGAAGATATATCAATTAGAGACTTTAAAAGTTGTGTTGAAAGCTCAGGCCAACGGTATATCTTTTCTCGTACTTATACCGTATCTTTTTCTTTGAAGTTTTTTTAATGGCCAGAGTTGATTTTTTTTTAATTTTTTTAGTGTTTTGGGGAGGCCAAAAATAGCCCGAAATTGGGATATGCTTACATTTAGGTTGGGTGCGTAAGTTATTTTCAGGTTAATTTTTGGGAGACAGCGGTAGTTTTTCGAAAATTAATTTTTGCAGTTTTAGAGAGTCCAAAAAGCCTAAAATTCTGGCGTTGTTGATTTTTTTAATTTTCCAAATTTTATGTAGTTAATGTGCTGGCTGCCAGCAACTCCATCCCAACGTCCGGTTGTTTGAGAAAAATAAAAGCGCCTGAAAATCGGGATTGGTGCCTAAAAAGACCCCAAAAAGCAGTGTTTCGTTTTCTATTTTCTGTTTTAGTGTCATTGTGTTTAGTTATAATTGTAAGCGCGTAATCAGTCCGTTTGCTCGTAGCTGCTTAATCAAATGAAAAATGGCCTCCAATAAAAAAAATCTGTTGCCTGCTGTGGCAAAAAAAACGACAAGGTTAGAAACTAGTCTTAGAGTCTTAGAAATGACAGACGTCATTCTATCGTTGGTCAAGATAATCAGTTATTGCGGGAGTACGCTTGCAGAGAAGCAGAAAGTCGCCGAAGAGCAAGGCGCAGAGGTAAACTGAGCATCGTTTTGCCACCTCAGCAGTACGAATTCATATGTCATGCATGCTTTAGAGACTTTAACACCCCTAGAAATTCCCCATCTACACCTGCTAGTATACCATCTACCTGTAGCTCACAGAATGGGGTAGTATTAGAAACACCGCGTGCATCAGACTCACATAAACAATGTGTCTTCGGTTGTAAAGGTCGCATCAGTCTTTTCCGTATAAATGAGGAACTTATGAAACAAATGATGCGTGACCATAATTATTATATTCCAAAAGATTCCAGAGTCTGCAGAGAACATGATGAGTTTTTCTGGGAGTCTAAACCAGCTGCACCCTACTTGTACAATTATAACGCAATACAATTGCAGGATGCGTTTAATATGCTGATGGATATAGCACTAGAGACAACGAATCGATCTTTCTATTTCGATGCTCCTGCTGAAGTTCCTGAGAATATATACAAGCAGTGGCTAGGAATAAAGAAACATCAGTTCCTTGATCTAGTTAATATGCTTCCAAGCCTCTAGAATCTCAAAAGGCCTTCCACTGCTCTTGCAGATTACTTAACGAAACTGAGATCGGGAGAAAGTCACGACAGACTTTCTGTTATGTACGGAATTCCTGCTAGTACAGTAGGTGAAATATTGGACAAAGTCAGGAACATACTCTCAAATGATTTTGTACCAAAATATCTTGGTTTTCATCATTTAACAAGAGAGCAAGTAATATAACACAACACAACAGTAACCATTCCTTGTTGTCTCGCCTAACGGATATATTTTAGACGTCTTTGGGCCTTAAAAGCGACTGATAATGATGCGACTATTATTCAAGACATAATGAAGCGCTTCCAAAATGTGCGTACTTTTTTCACCTTGGAGATGTCTTACTTGTCGACCGTGGCTTCCGTGATGTTCTTCAACCACTATGCAAATTGCACTTTGACGTTAGAATGCCGGAATATGTTGATTGTGGTGAAAGCCAACTAACGGTTCAACAAGCTAATCGTTCTAGGCTTGTTACAAAATGTCGCTTCATCGTCGAAGTATGTAGCGGCAGAATTAACCCTTGCTTGCCACACCTCCGCGGAGTAACACGCTTGCCACACTGGGGTGTTGGCCACCCCAGCCATAAAAACTGTAATAAAAAATTAACTATTGCACATTTTTCTTTAAAAATCGGTATGGATCTTCTCAACAGCTTACTTTATAATATCATATAGGTTAAATAGCCAAACATTTAATTTAACTACACTAAGAATCGTGCAGAAGTAAAAAAAAAAATGAAAAAATGACCATTTTTGCACAAAAATTCATATTTTTTTTATTTTTCAATATAAGGGGCTATCATTTCAGACGAGTCTTCTACTGTTGTGTCACTATAAGAGAAAATCTTACATTATTTTTACTCAAAATGATAAAAAACATTATTCTGGAGAAAAATTAATCAATTTGAAGTATTATTTTATACATCAACATCAACAAAGTCATTGCACATAGGTACGCTGTGCAGTTGACATACTCCACGATGACAGGATGTACAGATTGCACAGCTTGATTTGCTTTTCCTGTCTTATTTTCTTGTGCATATTTCACATCGGCGTTGAGTTTTGAATACAACTCTCTGAAAATTTTCAGATTGCACATTGAGTTTCAAAATCCCAGCAAAAAAAAAAAAAATTCAACCCGAAAAATCAATTTCGATCATACTTGCCACACTGGGGTGTTTGACACCCCACGCAACTTCGAAATGTTACCACAGACACGTAAAATATTGCAGCGCTATGCCAATGCCCTGAATAGGTACTGTCAGTCTCGAATTATTGACAAATATTGATGTACAGTGATTTCCTTCACGTTTAGGTACTTAAAATTAAGAAAGAAAAAGCCTGGGGTGTAATCCACCCCACAGTGGCAAGTAAGGGTTTAACAAATCTTTCGATATTTTGATCAAGTGTTTCAAAATAAATCCCTCCCACACATGAGTGAAGACTTCAGAAACGCTGCAGCTTTGATTAATGCATTTTATGAACACGTAGAATCAGACAAAAATGACGCAGAAACCATTGCTATTAGAATGTTGTCGCTTATGGATGCTCCGAACAGTGTAAAGGCATTAGCAACTCAAATGAAGTTTAACAGTCTGAGAAAGGATTTCGAACGCTTTGAAGTTATGTCCCATGAAAGTATTCCAGAGTTTCCTCATCTTGCAGAATCAGACCTGCGAATCATCGACTTAGGCTCTTACCAACTCTCTCAAGCCGAGTCTTATTATGCTGAACACGTTAAAGAAGATGGGAAGTATGTCTTCGAAGTTTACAAACACCCTAACTCTTTACCCCTTGACGGTGACAATATTCAAGCCATTAGACCGCTGCTAGTGAGAGCAAAGATTCGTTCTCATCATTCCACTGCTACGAAATACTTCCTATATATTCTTGTCAATCTTGAGAAGTCTGGACATGAGTCAATTATTGGTCACTACTGTCACTGTAAAAACAGGAGTAGAACAGTAGGTTGCTGTGCCCATACAATAACCCTCCTATGGTATCTTGGGTATGGAAGGTTCCAAAAAAGAATTAAACATCCAGCAGCCAACTTGAATAATATTTGTGTTGTAACATAACTCTCGGATGACGAGCAACCATCATCATCTGCAGTTGAGAAGTCACGGTACATCTAAAAAGAATACTTAAAGAAGGCTACATTCTATTACATTCATATGATAAAAAAAATCTACCGTTTGATTTCTTTCTCAAGAATGGGGGATAATGAGCCATTTTCGGTACCCTCCTATTTGATTTTTTGAAAAAAATTAAACATAAAAAAACTGTTATGATAGCCTTAAAGTAAATGAAAAGAGCTTTCCAAAGCACTGTAACAAAAGTACACTTGTATATTCCTAACAGAAGTTACACTAACGTGAAGGTGAAAAAGCACCTGAAAATGTACAAACTTCAGGCCCCTGTATATTGACAACCGCTTGATAAATTGACCTATCGTTTTGTGAATTAATAAACCTCCATTAGGACTATAATTCAGCCCAGTTTAAGCACGATAAAAGAGAAAATAACCATTTTAGGTGGGGACACTTGACGCATTCTGCCCCACATATTTCCTTTACTCTTAGTGTGAGTTTTGACATTGAATGGCAGAAAACAGTATGAAGGCTAAATTCTAGCATGTTGTGCCCATTGTAAAGTTTGATCTACTCAACAAGAGCTTTCATTTGGTACCAGTCTTATTAGTGGGGGCGTGGGACTTATTTTCGGTACCCTCCTTTTCCCATTATGATAATATTAATCCCACGTACCTTTTGTTTTCTTATTTTCTTGAATATTATATGTCCTTAATTAATGTCATGGATCCCACGACACAAACGTACGAAATAATTCCTCGTGGGACTTTGTCTAGTTGGGGTTTAACCTGGCCAGAAGTATATGAGGGCGCATTGTGTATGCGCAAACGTCTTCATTGAATTTTCAACTACATTTGGATGAATTTTATTTCAACTCCGTGGATGAACGAGATTTCAACCACAAAAATTGGTTGAAAAATGGTTGAATTTTCAACATATTTCTAACAGTGTGGGGAATCTCAGTTTCTTCGTCACAATCTAAAATGTATAAAGTTTGTAGAAAAATTCTGTTCATATAACTGCATATCTGTATATAAGTTATTCATATAGAAATATTGAAGAAATTAGGTGATATTAAATCCTTCCTATGTTTAACGTCTCGGAACATATTAGATGAAAGTGGTGACAAAAGGCAAAACGACTGCTTCCAGACAAAAATAGTGTAAATTTATTGTGTCAAGACCATAAAACGAAACTAAATCGTATAACATTTCAAAACATTTACCAGTTTCCTCATCAGGTTAAAGATTTATCTAAAATATAAATACAATTAAATATTAATAATAATAAATTGATATAACAAGACAATAGAAGCTCTGAAAAATTAAAAATTAGCTTACCATTGAAATCAGGTTTAAAAAGTTCAAATTAAACTAAACAACCAAAAATTAGTACGGATTGTTGTGGTTGCTCGTTCATATGCAAAAATTTTAAAAATGTAAATTCTTGAATGAAAAAGATTGTTGAGTCAAATATTGAATATAGTTTTAAAGAATTAGCCTGTAATAAAAATACTAATGATTAAAAGTATTAATTTTCTTGAAGGTTAAAAGTTATTAATATGTTGTTAATATTAAAACATATTGATTTTTACTAGCCTTTGTCCGATCCGTTGGTCTTCGTGAGTCTTCCGCAGCGAACCAAGAATTCCCAAATGTCCAATCTGGAAGTTGAAAAGTTATCGTTCTTCTCAAAGTGGTTATTAAATTTTGCAAACTTCATTCTCAGTATACCTTATTGAAAATGAACCTTATTTGTGATAGGTGAAGAGATGATAAATAATATCACGTACCTGCCATCAGGAACCATTAGTAGTCTTTGCGTTTCGAGGACATTTGCATTTCGCTGGACATGTTTCTCGCGTCTCCTTTCGCGGATTTGAATTCCTTCCCGTAATTTTCCCAACTTGATGGTGTCATCTACGATCAATTTCGACAAATTTTCTACAAGCTGAACAAAAAGGAAAAAAGAGCTAATTAATAACTTTGTCTTTTGGTACTCGTAATTTTATAAATAATACGGAGTGATTGAGAGTGGACTAAATAAGATGTGAACTTGGTCACGAATTGTCTGCGAATGGGCAACCACTGCCAGCAGAAATATATAAATGATTAAAACCAACTTCACATTGTCCGGACACATACTCTCTCAAAAGTGTGAATTTGTTCTTGGAATGTCAAATATTTCTGCTCGCAGTGGTTGTCACAATACTTCCCGAGAATGCAGTATCGCGCTAATGTGGCACGGGTATTAATATGACAGCCGCTTATGTTGACTTTTTACATTATTTACCACTGTGATCTGAATGTGATTCACATAGATGGATAAGTTGTTATTTACATACATAAAAACAGACTTGTATTACTATAATAATTTTATTCATCGCGAATTATCTATGATTAAAATATGTATAATAATTGAAGTGATCCTGCAATGGACGAGGTAGGTACTTTAGAATTTATTGCACAAACGAATCGTAGTATATAACTTACCAGTTTTAAATCTTGTACGCATAAACATCACAGAACTGGTATCAAATTTTCACTTCCCTAACGAAAATATATGACAAGAAAATAATGACAGGCCTGTCATTGTTTCCCTGTAGTTTTTTCGCGACCGCAGGAAAACGACAGCCGAAAATGACTGGCCCTAATTGTCCATAATTTATAATAATATCGTCTAAACATTATAAATTATCGACGACTTGCAGATTTATCAGTGGACTATTTGAACTTTCCTGTAAAGGTTAAAAAATCATTAGCAAAAGAAAACCATTATGGGGATTTTCAAGAAGAAACACCTTTTTGTAGCCTGTGTCCAAATCCGAATTCTCTTCCCACACATAAATTGTGGAATGTGTTCGATTTTCCATTTTAAAGCCTTCTTATCCTTACAAAGCGCTGAAATTGAGTAGGACGGGCAAGAATTTCAGACTATTTTCAACTTTTTTCATTCCTTCAACAAGTTCACTGCGTGCGCCTAATTCCATGATCCAACAAAGTATGGTCTCGCCACGCGCATCTAAAAAAAGTGAACCAATCAAATGGTCCGTAGGTTGCGCGTGGCGAGACCATACTTTATTGGATCATGGAATTGGGAGCACGCACTAAACTTGTTAAGGGAATGAAGAAAGTTGAAAACAGTCCGAAATTGTCGCCCGTTATACTCAACTTTAGCGCTTTGTAAGGATAAGAATGCTTTAAAATAGCAAATCAAACACATTCCGCAATTGATGTGTTGGAAGCGAATTCAGAATTGGACACAGGTTACAAAAAGGTGTTTCATCATGAAAATTCCCATAATAGTCTTCTTTTGCTAATGTTCCTTTTTAACTTTTACAAGAAAGTTAAAATATTCCACTAATAAATCTTCGGGTCGTCGATACTTTATAATGTTCAGACGATATTATTATAAATTATGGCCAATTAGGGCCCGTCATTTTCGGCTGTCGTTTTCCTGTGGTCGTGAAAAAACTACAGGGAAAAAATGACAGGCCTGTCATTCTTTACCTGTCATGTATTTTTGTACGAGTTGAATATAACAGTTTTTACATTGCTCAATACATTATTTAATTGATTTAGGAATTTCGTATTTTTGTTTGAGCCTTGAGGTTCTAATTATATGGATCATGCCAGCGGCCATCGATACGTGTGCCACACTAGCGCCGCGATCGAGAAGATCTAGAATTTTGATTTCGTGATCCTAGCGAAGTTCATAAGAACCAAAACATTTCAAATCAGGCTGAGCTTTACACTTGTTAATCGCAGAATACAATATCTCGGGAACGAAATATGTTGTTTTGTAGAGGAAATGAGGCGATACGTATTTTTCCGATTTGCAAAATAAAATTTTTAAATAAGTTATTCGTATTTGAATTTCGTGATTTGTTCTTAAAAAACTTGAACTGTTTTCTTCAAACCTATATAAATTTTGACCTAATTGAGATTTTTTATTATTCTAATAGCGTTCATCGGCTTGTTTTGAAATAAAGCGGAAAATAAAAGAAGGTTTAAAATTATTAAATTGTTTTTCGTTCTTTTACGATATCTTTCATAGTTTACAAGAAAAATTAAAAAATTACGCTTTTAGGAAAAAAATGTCCTGGCCTCAAAAATGGGTTGGCCAGCATGATGTTGATAAGATGCCTTTCTTCTCTTAGTAGAAAATTTTCAAAACTATTTGGAAGAATAAAAAAGGTGGGGTTTCGCAGAAAATACTTTTTTTTCGTGTTTTCAAAATTTGAAGAAAAAAATAAAAAATATTTTCGGAAAACCCCCAACTTTTTTATTCTTCAACATATTTTTGAAAAGTTTCTACTAATAGGAGGTAGGCATCTTATCAACATCATTGGGGCTGAACCGTATCTGTCATTATTTCCATGAAAAAGTAGAAAAATAGATTGTAAGAAAAAAGAATTCTCCTGGCTACACAAGTTATTGAGCAAGCATCAAACTTCCAAGATATCTTAATTATCAAAGTACAAGTTGAATCAAAAATTGGAAAATAATTCAAAGGTGGGTTTTTTGAGAAAATTGACGTTTAATTTTTTCAGAAAAACCGCTGCCATTTTGTTAATTTTCAACCTTTTTTAATTTTCCGGAGGATTTAGAAACAAGAAGATGAACGCTATTAGAATAAAAAAATACAAAGAATATTTCAATTAGGTCAAAAGTTATAGACGTTTCAAGAAAACAGTTCGAGTTTTTTGAAAAACAAAGCACAAAATGCAAATACGAATAACTTCTTCATTTTTACATTCTCATCCTAATGAGAAGGTATTGGTTTTATTTAAAATTTGACTTAGTCGGTTTTCATCAAATCTCCACGTTTCGAGACCCCCTGAGTAAGAAAAAAACGATTTTTACGAAGGTGTCTGCCTGTCCGTCTGTCTGTATGTAGTCTATAGTTTGTATTCTGTAGTATCGTGTAGGCACGATAACGTTCGAAAGATTGATCAAATTGGATTGTGCTTCGGCACACGTTTTAAAAGTCGAAAAAGAAAGAACGAGTTCGTTAACCAGCTATTTTGGATGAAATTCAAAAAGTGAGCACATTTTGAAAATTTTTGAAACGACTTTTTTCAAGATTTGAAAATTCTGTGTACGGTTATTAGTAGTACTTAAACGGACAGAAAATTAATCCTCATGACATTTTTCGATAAAATGAAACTTATCAGAGTTATAGCGTTTTAAGAATCCAAAAAAAGAAACGAAAATTAACATTATAAGCCGAACAACGCACGATATGAAAAATGTCTAAAACAGAAAAACGTTTCATTTTGAGAGCCCTACAAGATTATCATAAGAACTTTTTGAATTTTTTCGGAAAATCGAAAATTCTAATTTTGATCGCACAAAAAATAATGAAAAATATCGACAAATTTGTTATTATATCAATCACTTTTTGATGGGACGCGTAGTTTTTGTTTAATTCGTGAAAAAAGACATAAAAAATTTAGAAAAATACATTTTCGGTCAAACGACACAAACTATGAGATGCACACTTTTATATAATTAAAAAAACAAGAAAATGAAAATATGTATGTTTGGAAACCATTGCATATTATGAATTGCGATAATATCAATTTATTGAAATGATAGATTTTTCAGGGTAGCTGAGAATAAAAATTAGTGCAAAATAGGGAGCAAATATTGAAGTAATCATGAAAAATAAAATTTGTACATTATTTTGCAAAATTTGAATAAGCAGTACCAGCTTAAGATACAGAAATAAATATGATATATATTTGATATAATAATGTTGAACATAATGTCGAAAAGTTCAGATTCTTGACAAAATCGAGTGTGAAGCACCAGATTCGTGATGAGAATGTGTTTGTTACAGCCAAAGTAGCTTTAACAAAAGAGAATTCACAATCACCAAATTACAGCTGTCGATGATTTGACCTTTAATTTTAAAAGGTCTGGGCGCAAATGTGGTGGAAATACAAAGACCAAGCGCGTAGGGCGAGGTAGAGACATCATCGAGCGCAAAGTGCGAGATACATATATTATCGAGTGGGAAGCGCGAGAATCAACAGTCGCGCGACGTAGGCGTGCTCAAACTTGCGAGCCTCATTTCCTCTAAAAAAAAATATTTAGTCCCCGAGAGATTCTGCGATTTCAACTGTAAAACCCCCCCTGATTTGAATTGGATTCGGTCATAACTTATCTAGTCTGATCCTTACTTATAAATTGTCGAATGTTTTTTGCCCAAGCGAAATTAACTTCGAAGTTACAACAATCTTTAAACATTAGTCAAGATTTGTAAACAGAGAATCACTCAATATTAACTGCTTATAGTTTTATAAAACGTAGAAAATCATATTTTTATTTTATTATTTTAATATCATTCAATTCTCAACATTAGAAACTGTCCAATGAAAAACGCTATTAATTTGAAATTATCTAATTATGAAGCTTCAATGAGAAATTATTCAATTTTTAATATTATCGTAATACATATGTGTATCTGAAAAGGGGTGGCATTTATTACTTTTAAAGCAAAATTTAATAAAAAACATGACGAAAGTTTCACAATTATTACGACTTATTTGTTCTAAGTGCAGCTCTTAGCGGAATAAAAAACAATCAGCACAGTTTTGTCAAAACTTCGACGAAATTGTATGGAAATATACCTTAAAAATAAGCCTGAAAAAAATTTTCTTTCGACTTTTTTCGCACTGTTTCTCAAGTATTGGTAACCAAAATATTTGAACGAAGTATCACTGGACGCAGAAAGGTTCTATTTTTCATCCTACTTCGAGTAAAAAAATGCATAATATGAAATATTCCCTCTTCAGATTAATGATCACTGAAAACAAAAGATACCAAAAGTATACCAAAATTTATTTTAAGCATATTGGAAAAGCTGCCACCTTACATGCATTGGTTGAAAATAGTATGAAAACGAGTAAAATATCACGTTGATCATTTTTATGACTTATAGAAACTCTTGTACTCAGTTATAAGTTTTCTGAGTAAATATGTTGGATTTTCCAAAATAAATCTTCGATTTATATGATTCTGCAAGGTTATGTCCAGAAGACACAATGTTTATTGAAATGGTTGTATTTTTCATACTAAGTTGATGAAAAATTCTTATATTTTGCAAAATAATGCGGAATGAATATGCCTATAACATGTTTCAAGGGCATTACAAAATCTTGGATTCTACTCAATTGGAAAAACGTTCACCTAAAATCCCAAGTGTGAAGTTAGATACGGCCCAGCACAGGCCCAGTATCGGCAAAAATATTGCCGAACATCGGATGCCAATATCGTGACATTGCTGGAATGATAACTCCAGTATGCACTTGGCGGCCAATTCTGGCCCAGACTTTGGCCGCTATTACTTATGCGTTACTGGCTGCCATTATCGGCTCAGCAATGGGTACTGATATCGGCCCGATTTCGGCTGCCAATATCGTGCCATTGCTGGAATGATAACTCCGGTGTGCACTTGGCGGCCAATTATGGCCCAGACTCTGGCCGCCATCACCGGAGTTAATTTAAAAAATAATAAAAAATCATTGAATTGTTTTCAGGACGCATCTATATACGACTACATGTCGTCCAAATATTTGTTATAATTTCAAAATTGAAATTTCATTCAAACATTTTCTTTAATTTTAGCACCCACCACTGATATACTCTAACGATATGACAAAAAAGGTATTTAAAAAATAAATATTAATTGATTGCGAGTATTTTGACTTTGAATATTAATGGGTCCTGATGTGGAGTGAATGCGTATATTACATTTTTAAATATTATATTACAAATAAAATTTTTAACACTACGGGGTATCGAACCTACATCTATACCTAAATCTATCGCCTGGCAGTTGGGAATCTTAACCATTGCGCTTAACCTACGAGTTGAAACTCGATGTAAAAGGCATCTTCATAAGCTACAGCGCAAAAAAGTTAAAACACCAAATTTTAAACTCTCTTTTTCTAATTAAATATGTATTATTATACGACGTTTTTTTAATGTAAAACATACGAACTGGTAACAGAAATATCAATAAAAGAATTTTTAAATAAATTATTTATATCGATTACAATTTTTCTTCGTGTAATATTTCGCTTTTTCGCGTTTTAGACTACTTTACAACTTTCTACAATGACAGGAAATTTAATGTAATTTTTTTATACTTTTATGTAAGGGTTGATTTTTAGGTGTCTTAGACCATTTTACAACGTTTACGATTTACATAAAATGTAATTTTTTCTGAACATTTAAAATTTTACATAAAGATGTATTTATAGTTCTTAGACATTTTAGAACACATGAAACATATTTTTAAATTTAAAAAAAAATATTTATACTCTCGACATAGTACTGCGCTGATCGTGGAGCGAGCCGTTAGCCAGTACTGGGCGAATGGCCGATTGTCTGTACTGGTGACCAGTACTGGGCCAGTACAACGCCGGTAGTGAACTCCGGCGGAGTGTGGAAATTTCCACCCGAAGTAAAAGTAACACTGGGCCCAGTGATGCGCCTTTGCTTGGCCAGAATCCGGCTTTTCATATTGAAACATGTTTAGCCAAAGTAAAGACGAAGTTGGGAACAGCAGTGCGCCGAGTCCGGGCCAAACTTTGGCTCTTCCTCTTCAAACATGGTTTGTCGTTGTAAAAGTAACACTTGGTCCAGTAATGTTCCATCTCTGGGCCAGACTCTGGCTCTTCCGCTTAAAACATGGTTTTTCGTTGTAAAAGTAACACTTGGTCCAGTAAAATGCCATCACTGGGCCAGACTCCGGCTTTTCCTATTAAAACATGTTTTGCCATAGTAAAGACGAAGTTGGGAATAGCAGTGCGCCGAGTCCGGGCCAAGCTCTAGCTCTTCCTCTTAAAACATGGTCTGTCGTTGTAAAAGTGACACTTGATCCAGTAATATGCCATCACTGGGCCAGACTCCGGCTTTTCCTTATAAAACATGTTTTGCCAGAGTAAAGACGAAGTTGGGAACAGCAGTTCGCCGACTTCGGGCCAAACTCTGGCTCTGCCTCTTAAAACATGGTTTTCCGTTGTAAAAGTAGCACTTGGTCCAGTAAAGTGCCATCACTGGGCCAAGCATCGGCGGTAGATCGACAAAGAGGGACCCCACAATCCACCCTTTTTTTGCGCCCAACGTAGTTTTCGAAGGAAAGAATATAAATTGACGCAAGAGAACTCAAAATGATCGTCAATGCATGCTGTAACCGGGTTTGCCATTAGTTTACCCTTTCAACCCCTTTCAACACTGGAAAATTGAAAAACTACTCTTAATTGGGAGTGAAAAGTACTTCATGCATAAGAACGTGATTGAAATATCTTTTAACTATGTTTTTTATGTAGGTACGATCGCGTTGGAATATTAGCGTATAGTATTTACGTCCATTTTTCTTACATAGCACCATTTCAGCCCCTAAACTTACCACTATTTTGACCCATAAAAAGCGAAAATCTACCCCTATAAGGGAGTAGAAAGTACTTCATGACCAAGAACGAGGATACAATATTTTTTAATTCTGTTTTTTCCATAGATATGGTCACACTAGTGCCAATGTATAATAACTTCGTCAATTATTCTTACTTAGGACCATTTCAACCCCCATAATAACGATAAATATCCATATCAGGGGGTGGAAACTACACCGGTACTATAAAAGTAGGTAGAATAGTTTTCAATCGTTTTTTATCAAACAGTGGCCCTTCGACTCTTGAAAATCGAAAAACTACCTCTATGAGGGAATGGAAAATACGTCAGAAACAAGAATGTGTATAAAATATTGTTTAATTATTTTTTTCCCCATAGATAGAATCAATTAGTGTCAATGTGTAATTCCTACGTTAATTCTACTTACTTAGCACCATTTGAACCTATGAAAACAGAAAAACTACCCCTATCAGGGGGTAGAAAGTCCTTCATGACCATGAACGAGGATCAAATATTGTTCAATTTTTTTTTCTTGAGATATGGTCACGCTAGTGCCAATGTATAATAACTTCGTTAATTATTCTGACGTAGTACCAATTCAACCCCCAGAATCGTGAAAACTACCTCTATCAGGGGGTCGAAACTACACCTGTACCATGCAAGCAGGTGAAATAGCGTCTAATAGTTTTTTATCATAACAGTATAATATGTACCTCAATTATACTTACTCAGTGAAGCTTCAAATCTTGAAAATCGAAAAACTACCCTTACAATGAATTATTGGGTTATGGGTTAAATAACCCCATACAGTAAATGTGCGTGCATACACATGTACAAACACAAACACATACAGCCAAATATGCACGCACATTCACTATGTAGGGTTATATAACCCGTAACCCAATAACTCATTGTAAGGGTATAGATTTACCCTACGATAGGGGTATTTTATATACTTTATATTTTATATATTTTATATATTTTATATATTTTATCCTCGTTCTTGGTCATGAAAATGTAAATCACTCAATATAGTTATAGTTATAAATATAACTACCCCCTAATAGGGGTAGTTTTTCGTTTTTTATGTGTTGAAATGGCGCTAAGTAAGAAGAGTTAGTGTAGTTATTATACATTGACACTAATTGATTCTATATATGGGGAAAAAATGATTTAGAAATATTTTATAAACATTTTCGTTTATGACGTATTTTCCACCCCCTAATAGGGGTAGTTTTTCGATTTTCAAGAGTCGAAGCGTCACTGTTTGATGAAAACCCATTTAAATCCTTTCTACCTACTTTTATAGTACCGGTGTACATTCCACCACCTGATTAGGGGTAGTTTTCGGGTTTTCAGGGGTTGAAATGATGATATGTAAGAAGAATGTACATAGAGACTATACGTTAATATACCAACGCGATCGTACCTACATAAAATACATAGTTAAAAGCCATTTCAATCACGTTCTTATGCATGAAGTACTTTTCACTCCCAATTAGGGGTAGTTTTTCGATTTTCCAATGTTAAAAGGGGTTGAAAGGGTAAACTAATGGCAAACCCGGTTACAGCATGCATTGACGATCATTTTGAGCTTTCTTGCGTCAATTTATGTTCTATCCTTCAAAAATTACGTTGGGCGCAAAAAAAGGGGCGGATTTTCGGCTTATTTTGGGGTCCCTCATTGATTAGCCAATATAGGCAGCCAGTAGGGGCACAACACTGCGGCGATTAAAATGCCGATATTGGCCCAATAACATTAGCCGATCTTTGGCTGCCGAAATTGGACCAAGCCTGGGCCGTATGTTCAGTTCCGGCAATTCGCACTTGGGATACGTTGATTAAAATTACTTCAAAAATTACGAAAATTACTACTAACATGAATAAAAAGTAAAATTCAAACAAAAAAATAAATTTGATTACAAATAAGTCAGAACAAATATACTTTTAAAACGGCGTGGCCGCTTAACCGGAAAACGGACTTAAATTTTTGAGACCTTGAAAAATCGGAAAATTAATTTTACCAAACGATTCTGAATCTGTTCCAGACTTAACAATTTACGGACTTGGACGTTAAAAATTGTAGTGTTTCAATTCAAAAACCTTACAGTAGTTTAACAAATATGAACGTCCAATTGAAAGCTTATAACCTATTTTCAATTTTGAAATAAATTGAAATTAAGAGATTCCTAATTTAACGCTTTCATACAATTTCCAATGCTATGTGGATATATGGTTGAAGCAAAATTTAAAATCGTGCAATTTTTAATATTTCTAACTCAAAATTATTTCAAAATAATATTTATTTAGAAAGGACCCCGCACAAAAGCAATGGGAAAAATCAGTCCGTCAAATTGGCTGAAACTTTCAGAAAGTGATGTTGTCGGCGTGCTGAACAAAATTTTCCTGGGGTCAAAGTCGATCCTATGATTAGTTCTTGAGTTATGGGCCTTAGAAGTCCCCGATTTTCGAGGAATCTGCGATTACACAGCCCACACTGCCCTACGAAAAAATAGTAGTGCGGAAGGTCCAAACGACAAGATCTATATGTTTTTCGGGTCGCTGAATCTGAATCCGGGATCCATTTGACCCCATCAGGTCAATGTCGAGGTCAGTTCAAGGTCAAATCTAGAAAATCAGCTTTCTACTCTGCAAAACCTATCTGTTTATACGTTTCTGGGGTCGCTGAATCCGAACTCGGTGTCCGTTCATACCCGCCAGGTCACAATGAAGGTCAATCCAAGGTCAAATATACAGAATAAGTTTACTACGAAGTGAACCAATGTGTATGGCAATCCTGGGGCCTATGCGGTTGCTTCTCTCACATTGCGGGTGAGTTCAAAAGTAAAGGGCGGTGGTCGGAAAACTATTAAGTGCCTTTATATCTAAAACTATTTCCCCTACTCCATTTCCCAGATTATTTCCCGATCGATCACACGCGACCATGTACATAGTTTTCGGTATCGTACTTGATTACACAAGCTTTTCCCGAGAGATAGTTTTCCCGGTTAAGCCTAAAAACGGCAAAAATCTAGGAACACAGATCATGGTCCCACGATCCATCATTGTATCTATTTATTGAGATCAGAATTACTTACGATCACATTCCTTTACTTACTCACTCCTTTTTTTGCTCATTCCTAAGGCTTAGTTTAGTTCATCAATACAAGTACATCATTAACGTATTTTTAATCGGTCATTGATTTTATGACATGATCATTTAAATCTGTAAACATTTTTACACATCAATTATTCACACGGTCTCTACCATTCGGCATCTCTCCATTGTATCTAATTATTTCTATGCTAATTAGCGATTATGTGTTCAGAATTGCGTATAACCACTTTCCCTTACTTACTCATTCTCTTTGCTCATTCACATCGTTTAGTTTAGGTCATTACAAGTAAATCGCTAACTTATTTTTAGTCATTAATGTATTAATCATTTTCAATGTTTTTAATATATTGTGCGATTTCATATATTCTTCTATAGATTCTGGTTTGTTCGGGTTTCCACTATATATGTTCGTATATTTCCAAAATCGCCTTATCCGAACTTATGACTGAGGTTGCGCTTTACTGATTACATGTTTTTGGTGTATTAATTATATTTATCGGTTAGTCTTCACGGTTTCGGTCATAGTTCACGTGTCCGCGTACGAAGAAAATTGGATAGGAGTGCACGTCATAGCAGGCTCTTCACCGTGGCATGAACTCTTGCAGCTCTACCTAGAAATCTCGCGACCTTCCGGTATCGCAAGTGAAGTCAAGCACTCGACGCGTCATCACATACATACAACGCCAGGTCCGCCGGTTTTCGAATGCCCTCGTCGACT
This sequence comes from Andricus kollari, assembly GCA_932074435.1. Lineage (NCBI taxonomy): Eukaryota > Metazoa > Arthropoda > Insecta > Hymenoptera > Cynipidae > Andricus > Andricus kollari. The sequence continues at coordinate 2,178 of CAKNWW010260709.1, read as the reverse complement.
TGCACGAGAGAAACTTCGTTTGGCGAAAAAGGAAATCCAGGACTTGCTAGATTTGAATATCCTACGTCCTTCCAAGAGCAGCTGGTCATCGCCACTTCACCTGAACGGCTATCACAACATCGTTCGGTCTTTTCGAGTTTACGAATATGAGCTTTGGTTTACGTAATGCCGCGCAAACTTACCAACGTTTCCTTGATGAAGTACTTCGTGGTCTAGATTACGTTTTCTCGTACATCGACGATGTTCTAATTGCGTCATCTAATGAAGAGGAACACAGGCAGCAGGTGCAAGAAGTTTTCGAGCTATTCAAAGCTTACGGTCTCGTGTTTAATCCGGCGAAATATATTTGGGGAGTTTCCATGGTAAAATTTATAGGATTCGAGGTCTCAGTGCACGGAATCAAACCTCTTCCCGAAAAGGTGGAAGCAATCCTAGAATACCCACAGCCGAAGACAGCAAAGGAACTCCGACGTTTTCTGGGCTGTTTTGCTGCTGAAAGATATCTTATTTTTTGCGTCCACTGCTGCTTGATGGTCAAAAGTTTACACTTGTTCAGCGTGTGATTTGCTTTCCTCAATTTTCAAGCAAGTGCCGTAACTTTTTGATTGAATTTTTTATTTGATGTTATGTAGCTAATCACGCACTGAATATTTGATGCATGCCGTCTCGGCGCTTTACTTTTGAACTGAAGCTTTGCAATACGCCCGCGAGTCTTACTCAGGCGTACTGAAGTATCGTCGCATCTATTGTCGCTAAGCAGAGAGACTGCCTGCTCGTAAACTACACAGTTCAGATTCCAGAGATTAACATCTTTAGGGAGCAAATCAGGGAGAGCATTATTAGCTTCAGATAATTCGTCCATCCTGAGAAAGACTTTTTGGTGGATAGATCTCCTACTTCTCATGTTGGCATCATCGGCTATCTGCAAAGGTGGTCTTGCTGGAACGGGTGGTATGTTCTCTGGAGGATGTTGCTCTTCTTCTTACCGAAAAAGAGCTTCATATCCGTTTCTGCGCAAAAATGATACCTGATCTCTTAAATACTAAGGCGTTTTATGAGCATATTATGCATATTATTATTTTTTTTTTTCAAACTTGTTCTCGGGTTAAGAAGAACCCAGTTTCCATCATAGCCACGGACTAAGTCAAGTGACTGATGAGATAAGAATATAATATTAATTAATTAGCAACCAATCCCGACGCAACTGGAACGTTTACGTTATCCACTTCTGCCCCTTCTGTCCTAGAAGGTAAGCAAGAGCGAGAAATTTACGCGAGAGAACATCGTGCAACACTGTTCCTTGGAGTCAGGTCTCTAGCCGCGGATGATCTTACGCGGCAGACGGGACAGTTGGAGATGAAGGTTTCACCTCTGGATACTTTTTCAGAGCTACCAAGCTATGTAGAATGTTATGAGGAACAGTGTTGACGGACCAGATGAAGTGATCCCAGAAGAACAGCCTTTTGCATCCGGTTTGCGATGGAGTGAGCCTGACGCTGGTAAGCCGGAATCTTGTGGAGTTGGCTAAGAAATGAAGTTTTCATACCTCCAAGACAGCCGATTATGAGAACTACAAGATGGACTTTGTAGCCTTGGTACAGCCTGCTAAGCTCGAAAAGAAGTGCTTGATATTTCACCCGTTTTTCTTCCTCCTTTGCCGTGATATTACCATCGGCTGGTGCCGAGAATTCAATCACGTAAATGATCTTGGTCTTCAGATCTTGGAGGACAATATCAGGCTTCGTAGCACTGATACGTTGAGTGGTGGAGAATAAAAAATTCCAGTAGATCTTACACTGATCATTCTCCACAACGGACTCGAGTTCCTCCTGGGCGTATGGCAAGACGGGCAAGAGATCAGCATCATAGAAGTGCCTAAGATGGCAATATAACACTTTTAGAGCCGCATTGTGTCTCTCGATGTACCCGTAACGTGCATACTTTGAGCATCCACTGAGAACATGCCCAAGTGTTTCTGGTTCTTGCTTACACGCTCGGCAGTTAGTATCGCCTACAGGTATATTCACTATGCGCTCGCGGTAAACAAAGGTGTCTATAACGCCGTCTTGACAGGCAAAAAGAAATCCCTCAGTCTCCGATCTCAATCCAGCAGACTTAAGAAACATGTTGGAAAGACCCATCGAGAGCTCTTCTCTATGTATGATGTCGTAGAATTTA
>CAKNWW010260651.1:0-11747 GCA_932074435.1 Andricus kollari | reverse complement strand
ATGCAGCCGTGGTCTGGTGGCCACGGGCGGAACTTAAAACAATGCAGGACAGGCTGCGAAGATTACAAACGCTAGCATTCAGGGGAGTGACTGGAGCAATGAGGACTACGCCCACAGCGGCGATAGGATTCATGCTCTGTGAGGAACCCCTACATCTTGCGATAACCGCTAGAGCGGCACACGCGATGGGCCGCCTGGTAAGAGCAAATAGATGGACTCAGGGGACTAGGCACACTAGGCTCCCGAATGATATCAATGCATTGCCGATTCTACAGATGAGGCAAGATAAAATAACAAAACGCTTCAACTTTGCCAAAGCTTTCCGCGTCTGTATCCCAAGCAGGGATCTGTGGAAAGCAAATGGTAACCCGCTTCTCCAAGGGAAAATCTGGTATACAGATGGATCCAGGGGTGAGGCAGGGCCAGGAGCAGGAATTTATGACAGCAAGAGGGGGAAAGGCATGGGGATACCGCTTGGACGACACGCTACTGTCTTTCAGGCGGAGGTCCTGGCCATCCTTCGCTGTGCTGAAACACTAATAGAAGGAAACGCTGCTGGCAGACAGATTACTATCTGTTCCGACAGCCAAGCGACACTAACTGCAGTAGGGAAACCAGACATAACATCAGAACTGGTTTGGGAATGCAAAAAGGCATTAAACCAACTTGCAGAAAGAAACAAAGTGGCAATGAAAGGGCGGACCAGTTGGCAAAATGTGGCGCAGCAAGTGAATACATAGGACCGGAACCGGTACTGGGAATAGTGTCTTGCTGTATCGATTTGGCCATCAAAAGCTGGATCCGAACAAAACACCGGGAATACTGGGAGCGAATCCAGGGTTGCCGTCAGGCGAAATCCATCCTGGGTTATAACCATAGGATGGACAGAGCCAGGGAAATCCTGGGGTTACCCAAGAAAGACATTAGGACAGTGGTACATATCCTAACTGGGCATACCCACTTAAACTACCATATGCACAAAATGGGGTATAACTCCACGACAGAGTGCAGGAGATGCGGCAGGGATGATGAAACATCTCTGCATGTACTAGGTCAGTGCATGGCATTAGCTGGGCTCAGGCAACAGACCCTCGGGGCCCATTTTATGGGACCAGAGGAGATTACAACGCTACCAGTGGTCGACATCCTAGGCTTCGTCAAGAGGTCTGGGGTCGAGTACTGAGAGTGAATAAGTAAGGGTATGGCACAATAGGCTTTATAGCTTGAGCGCCAGAGGGGCTCATAAGGGTTCCTCGCCCGTCCTAAAACTAACTAACTAACTAACTAATGGAAAACAATGGGATGAAAATTTGAAGTTTATTACATTCGTAATTAATACAATAAAAAATACAAGTACAGGCTTTTCACCTCTTGAGATGACATTCGGAAGAGATCCTAATATCCCATCAGCAATACCAAGATCACCAACTCTTACTTATGCCGATTTAATAAAGAAATGGAAACTCAAACATGACAGCATCATCAAGAAAGCTAAAGAAAGAATTGAAATTGAACAAGAGAAGACTAAGAAGAGTTTGGATGAAAACATAGTTAAAAGCCACCCAGTTTACAAAATAGGAGATCAAGTCAAATGGAAAAATAATACAAAACAACATAAATTGGATCCAAGCTGGAAAGGTCCAGGAATCGTTACAGAAATTACAAAAAATAATAATTTGAAAATTAAATTTGAAGGCAAAACTCTTCAACTTCATATTGATCAAGTGATGCCATTTTATGTTTCAGAAAAATAATGATTCTGCTATTATGGATGCTGATAACGACAACACAAGTAAACTACGTCCTTCAAGAAATATATGGAAACATTTACATGGAGGAAATTAGCAAGGCTTACCTATATCACGAGAATTGGAAACTAATTATAGGAATAACTTTGACCACAACCGAAAGTAGATTTCAAGCCATAGAACAAACAATTGGCTTAATAGAAAAGACATGCGAAAATGAATGTACAGCGAAAAATTAAATAAGCTTAATAAAACATAGACGTAATATATTAATAAACAAAATTACAATTTTACATAAATTACTTGGAAAACAAAGACATAAAAGAGAACTGGCTAATTTTATAGGTGATATTTCTAAAATCCTTTTTGGAACCCTGACTGAATCAGATTTAAATCAAAGAAATTCAGAATTTGATAAATTATATACTGACAATGAGAATATAGTTTCCGTTTTAAATAACCAAACGAAAATCATCAAAATAGTACTAGATACGGACCGTGAAGTAAAGGATAAAATTGCCTTAGAATCTCAAACAATTGAAAAACTAAATTCCAATACTAAAGATAATTTCATTAATATGAAATTAATTTTAACAACTATCCTGATTGAAGAAATAAACGAAAATATTAACACAGCAATAAATGCTATCAATAATGGTAGGTATGGGAATCATACATCCACAGACTTTAACACCTGAAATTTTGAAAAATACATTAGAAGAATTTGAAATGCAACATAGACCAAATACCATTTCGAGAAAGACTACCAGAAAATTCTCGATATTAGTTCAATCTCAATAGCAGTAGTAAACGGATTATTAAGCTACATTATTAATAATCCGATTATTAAAAACGTGGAAGGATCCGTAAAAAGAATAATTCCAATCCCAACAAAATTTGGTAAAATATTCCTTTCCCTAATTCCCGATCATGACTTAATAATTGAATTCGATGACAGTCACGTACCATCGGACAAGGAAACTATTAACAAATGTAAAAAAATAAACAGACATTTAATATGTAAAAGGAATCAGCCTAATCTAAGGATTTATGAAATAAATACTTGCGAAGCAAGCTTACTGCGAAGATATGCAAAGACAGCATGTTCTGAATCACCTTACTTGCTCCATAAAGAAACATACATACCAGTAATAGGAGGGTATATTGTAATTACGACAACCGACATCAACTTAGACTTAGCATGTGGAAATAAAATCAAGTCAATCCCAATTAAAGTTCCCACATTAATCACCGGAGAAAATTATGAAATATATAACAATCATGATAAACTTGAACTATCAAAGAACTTAAATATAACGAAAACGATCCTCGTCAACGAAACTTACGATATGCAACATAACCTAGGAAACTTAGATAACTTAGAGAAGAGATTAATTCAAATGCCCAAGCAAATTGATATAGATGTACTTAGGAAAGCACAACTTAGTTTAAACGATGTGCAAAGTATACTTAATAATATGTCCACTTATAAAAAACCAAAAGGTTGGAGTGAAACAACTTCAGAATAGTTACAGCGCTTAGGCTATGTAGCGATAGGATCAGTAATTATATATATACTTCTTAAATGCCGAATATTTAGATACATTACTAAACGCATACCTAAGAAAGTTATTCTTTTTTGTATTAAAAATAAAGTAGAAAACCAACCTAACATCGTAACTTACACAGCAGGTGCACGAGAAATACAACTACAGACATCTCTACCACCTTTAAAGGCAAAAAAGATTCATTTGTAAAATTAAAGAATTTCGAGGACGAAATGATGTCTAAAGAGGGGGGTGTTATGTACCCTGCTTATAAGTGATATAATGATAATAATACTCCCTATATAATCTTGATATAGAATCATCAATACAATGTACACTTCTAATTGTGCATGTACTTCTTGTAGCTTGTACGACTAGTATAAGGTACTGGAAGCGCTAATCAATGCGCTACCACATAGACCGCCCCTTCGGGTTGGTTCTCCAGTCTCGTCGAGGCTCGTCACGACGCAAGTGACGTCCAGTACTTCAACCGCGCTTATATAACTCTTGTCAACCCTTTTTGTCACAACTTGATTAATCTTTCAATAAATTGTATAAGTGTTTATAATATATGTTTATTGGCGATCCTGACCCGCAACGCATAACACATTCTAACGCAAGAAATATCATTTTGAATATTTCTGACTTTGATCAATGTTTGCGCGTGGGCAGCACAGCGGGACAAGTGGTAGAAAAAAGAGCCCTTTCAATGACAATAGTAACTCTATTGTCATATCTGTTCAGGGGAGTCGGCTTGCTTCTGAAGTTACTATTGTCAACCTAAAAGTACTTTTTCCTAACACTTGTCCCGCTGTGCCACCCACGCGCCAAAGATCAATTTAATTATTGAACTGCACTTGCTTCTCAAAACTGCACATTTGGTGCTATCAAACGGCTTCCTATCTTCATTTGTTGTGAAGATAAAGTATTTGTAAATAAATCCCCGTGAAAAGTAAATTATTGAATATTTCACAATTTTGAAGAATGTATTCCATTAAATGATGTTGACAGAATATCTGTGCATTTTTTTAGATTTTTTCCTAACGTCAACCTCGTTCTGTGAAAGTCGTCGCTTGAAAAAGGAGGCCGAAAAATCCTGTTTTTTGGGATGTTTTGCTCTCCAACTATTGATAAAAATTGTTTCGGATAAAAGTAATCATATTATTGAATTCGGAAGAATTTCAGCTTTCAGATTCTTTTTATTAAACAATTCAGAGATATTTTTCAAGCTAGCTGCAATCAAAAGAAGTGACTTTTGGCCTCTTCTTTAATGACATTTATGGGTAGGGTTTTTTATGGCAAACAATGTTTCGTAATACAAGAAACATTAGCTGATATATAACTAACTTATATTTTCATTTAGTATAGAGTAGGTTTTCAATTTAGGAATCGATTGAGAAAATATTGTCTCTAGATTCTTACCGAAAGTTTTAGCTATAGCGACATTTGTCAGAACTGCAACGAGTGGAACAAAAATTATTCCTGATCCCAAATGAGAACACATGTCCAGGAATGTGTATGTCTGATTACCAGCTTGTGCAGAGAAAGGAGGTAGTTGAACAGGGGGTAATCCTGATTTGACCTCGCCTAATGAAACACATCTTTTTTTACAATCAGTTGTCATTAAAATTAAAATTAAATAATCAAAAAAAAATTATATTGAATGATACTGAAATTGATTGCAAACCTGAGAGAATAAATGGTCGATGTCCTGCAAAATATAAGCGGTATGTTAAAATTGTGGTTGTCAAAACGATTAAAGCATTTCGGCCAATAGAAAGAAACCAAAATATTCTTTTGCACAGGTCATTTATAGCAGCGCTTTTAGTGTTCCATTCAATATCTTTCAGTTTCTGGAATTATTAGAAACTTGATACAATGCTGTAGTCGTCATAATGATGAACAATAATATCTACTTACTCTGAAAATCAAAAGCAATATAATGCAGGATATGCCCAGAATTGTATCGCTTAATCGCAAATTTCCAATATTTTGAAATAATTTAAAAATATTATCAGGAAGATTCTTAGCCTTATATTTTATACCCAGTAAACGTTGTAATTGATTTACAATTATAATAACCGAGGTGGCTGAAGTAAATCCAGAAGTTACAGGTATTGATATGAAATCCACTAAAAATCCTAAAAAAAAATAATTTTGATTATAGAATGTTTTATTTTCTTTTGTTTCCACTTTTACATATTTTAATTTAAAAAGTATTTATATTGAAAAATACTGTAATAGTCATTGTAGATCTGATTACTAATTAGCTTTTATTTTAATATTATTTTTTTTATTTTCATTATTCGAGGGATACATAATTTTGGAAATCGGTGTGCATAACTTTCAACCGCAGAGATTTTTAAACAATTATTTGTAAGTAAATGCCTGCTAATATCGAAATTTCTGTATGAAAAGCCCCATTTTCCAGGTCGCACTATTTGTACTAAAAAAATATTTTTCAAACCGAAAGGCCAGCAAAGTACCTCCCTGCTAACAAAGAACTGCTTTGCTGCTTCAAAACACGTCGAAAAAGCGACGAAGCCATACTGAAAGTGTAGCTAAAAGTTTGGAATTTGTTCATCTTATCATATAAAATTCTAACTCGAGCAGCGCGTCAAAAACGGGCCTAACTGACACTTGAAGAAGTCACGTGACGTCGTAGCATTTCATGGTATTCAGACATATTCAGGAGACTTATTCAAATGTAAATTAGGTCCCTCTTTGACCCACGGCTTCAACTTAAAGATCGTTAAATTTCGAACGATTCAAAATATTATCGCACAGCTTCAAATATAAATGCTTAAATGTTCAAATATAATATGATTAGGGAGAGGAGGGCAAGTTGACGCGCAAGCCAATTTGGCATACCCTTATATACAAAAAAAAAACTATAATGGTTAGATTACGAAAAAAGTTGTATCGTCTGAATTCTTGCATAATATGTAATTTATAAAAAATGGACAAATCAGTCGATTTTTCAAAACGTTTTTATTACAAGTTTATTTATATGGTTTTTTTCGGTATCTTTTATTTAGTCGATGGATAACTGACAATTTACATAACCTGATTAATCCAACTACTTTTATAATATTTGATCTTTAAGCTCATGAATAGGAAAAATATTTTCGTCAAATGTGGGTGGGTGATTTGGCGCAGACGTTAAATCGCATGCGATTTTCTACAAACCAGTGAAAATCGCGTTATCAGGTTTTTTTCCTGGGTTGAGTTGTTTATTACCGCCACATCTCACCTCTAAATTGACTTGAAATTAAAATAACTTATTACAAGTGAGTTATGTAATTTAAATATATGTAAGTTATGTAATTTAAATATTTAAGTTATGTAATGCAAATAATTATTATTATATTTTAATATCAAACAATAATAGTGGTGCGCCAAATTACCCGAAATGGCGGGTAACTTGAAGCAGGTACAGTTACTTTGGAAAAAGTAACTTGAACACCTTTTATGTATTCTTCATTAAAAAATCTTCTTTTGCTTACTATGGCCAAGATATCAAGCTACCCAAAGCATATTCTTCCATTATTTTCGGTTGTATATTTTTCTTTTAAATTCACGTTTTCTTTTATGTGCGCCAACTCTTTACCCCTAATGTTAGAAAATTTTGAATTTGTATCTCTAAAATTCTGAAATTGTTCAACTTTGTAAGCATTCAGTTCGAAATTTTTGAATTCGTAATGCTTCTATTTAAACTTCATTTTGAACCCTTTTAATTTTAAACTAGATTTTCATCTTAAAAGTTTTCTAATTTGTCACATTTAAGAGGTAAAATTTTCCAAGTGTCCCCGCCTAAAATTTCGTTGTCGCCTATCTTATTGAAACTCCGCCAGATTGTAGTATCTTGGACCTTTTTAAATTCCGTTAACGGGCGCAGGCGTGGAAATTACCCATGTGGAATTCAATACGGGAAATTTGCATGCTTTTAAAGCAATGCCCGAAAACACTCAAAAAACGGTTACTATGAAACTTTAGCTTGAACAACTCAACACCCGCTTTTGAAACGTTCCGGCGCCTCTGTACATAACTCCTGAGGGTCTTGGAAAGATATTTTAACGAAGTTTACAATAAAAATAATCATTGTACAATAAAAACATTGTTTCACCTTGATTTTTTATCTGTATTTAAGAAGCTAGAAAAAAGCTTAATTTTTCTCTTGAGAAACATCCCAAAACGAAAATGGGATGGAAAGTATTGGTTGAGTCGTAGGTCATAAGAGCGCGGGTTCCACGCGCCATCTAGCCTCAGCGCTACCAGGCGTGCTGTAGTGTCGCAGTCGTTCTAATACTTGATCAAAATGATTTTTCTGTAATATTTTTCATCTCCAAAGAAAATCATACTGCCACTGGTGAAACCCTTGAAACTCGATTCGATTCTGCAAATACTGTGCAGGTAGCAGGCGAGCAGAACCTCAGTTGCTTTAATACTTGATAAAAATGATTTTCTTGTTTACGTGTAAACAAAATTTTATTTCATTCTCACTTTTGTTGGAGTTGAAGAACGATTTAGATAACTTTTAAATGAAATTTTCGAAACGACTTTATTGTAGGAAAACAGTAGTTAAAAATAAAATATTAAACGATTGCAGTGGATGGTTCTCCTGGCCTGTTATATTTTGAGATGCTTTTTGATAAGTCCGCTTGCCTCTCACGTTTTAGGGTATTTTTTGGTATTAATCTCCTTGACTTTATCAATTTGGAGTGCTTTTTGATGCGAGTCTCCTTGCCTTTCACATTTTGGGGTGTTTTTGATTGGGCCTCCTTACTTTTCACATTTAGGGGTGGTTTTTTATGTGAGTCCCCTTGCTTCTCACGTTTTGGGGTGTTTTTTTATGGGATTCCCCTCGCCTCTCACAGTGGTACTTTAAAAATGATTTTTCATTGAATTTAACGTTTACTTTGTTCTTCTGTTAGCGATCTTTCTCGTAGGGAAAATGTTATGCTGCGCACATGACGAATTCCAAAATCAGAGTCGATTCCGGAGAGAGTGCAAAACAATGGTATTTTTGAGTGTCCGGCACAGTCTTTGCAGAATCGAACCAAATTTTATAGATTTCACCAGTGGCGGTATGATTTTCATTGGAGATAAAAAATATTACAGAAAAATCATTTTGATCAAGTATTAGAACCACTGAGAGACGCCTGATAGAGCTGCGGATAGTTGGCGAGGGGCACCCGCACTCTTATGACGTTCTACAACTCAACCAATACTTTCTATCCCATTTTCGTTTTTGAATTTTTTTCAAGAGAAAAAATCAAGCTTTTTTCTAGCTTACTTAAAAAAAGATAAAAAATGCTGCATTTGGAGAAAAACTCAAAAATGTTCTTTAAAATGAAAAATCAAGGTGAAATAATTTTTTTATTGAGTTATGTACAATTGAAAGTTAGCGGTCGGGGTGAATCGTCGAAAATTCGGGCCCCTGTATCTTGACAACCCGTTATACTAGGTGCGCTTTCTTTACAGAATTTAAAGAGGTCCACTAGCACTACGGTCGGCTTTACACCGACGAGTGGAAGGTTAGTTTCACGCGCGTAGAATTGTTGGTGGGAGAGAAACTTTCGCATCGGAGAGCGCGTGAAAGAAGGGTTGCCAACTTATAAAATTCAAATATTACAGCTAATCGAAACTGCCGGTAACTGTGCATCATTATCTTTAATGACATACGCGACCGATAGTTTCCATCAGCCGGAATACATGAATTTTATAAGTTGCCAACCCTTCTTTCACGCGCTCTCCGAGGCTAAAGTTTCTCTCCCATCAACAATTCTACGCGCGTGAAACTAACCTTCCGCTCGTCGGTGTAAAGCCGACAAACCTGGCTGAGTTTTAATCAAATAAGCGATAACAAATTTAAATCTTTTAGTTTTGAAATTATCAACTTTTAAAAGATCAATATTGAACATTTGGTTTTCAAATTTTTCAATTACAGACTTTTAAATTTAAATTTGTTTATTGGCTTTCGATTTAAAATCGGTAACTCGTATCATTTTTTTCAACATTCAAAATATGAAACGTTCGGATTTATGTCTAAATAATTCTATTAATTTACTTCCAATCATTTTCACCGAAATTCGCAAATATGTACCGGCCGCAATTATTTGTTTAATTTTGTTATAAATATTGAGTAAATATATTGGATACAAGCCTAAATTAAGTAGTCCCATAGTTAATTCAATGCATCCTGCCAGGAATCCTAAGAGTATTACAAAATCCACAGGCATATCTTTCGTGAATTCGAGGACCAAAATTGCCATAAGAGACGTTGGTCCAATTGATACTTCTCTGATATTTCCAAGAATTACGTAAATGAAGCCTCCCACAAAAGAGGAGTAAAGTCCATACTGCAAATTATTATTATTTTTAAATATTTCTTATGTAATGAAAGAACTACAACTCATTAAAATTTTATATTAGTTCTTGTTAAAAAAATGTTAAATATTATTTTTCTTTCTCTTATTAATAATTGTCTCTTGTATTGAGAAAAATGTTTACTCTCCATGCTCTGTCTAGTCTTTTATGTTCAAAAAAATTGGTTTGCATTATTTCTGTTTGCGTATCGAATCACTATCATGCTGTGATAATAATTCAATTGCCACCCATACCAATACTTATGTATGCACTGAAAATATTTTGGAAAATCGGTTTTCTGGCTTATGTTTATCGCGTGACCCTAACCTTCACGAATGCTGAAAGGGAGTACTTCCAAAAAATATTGGACTCTAAATAATGAATGGGGTTGTTGCATATTTTCAAATTTATTTTTTTCCTGGAGAAATTAAAAGAGCACTAAAAATTGAAGGTAATTACTTGAGGAGAGTTTCTTAAAATAAGTTTGAATTTTTTTAATGTTTAAAAAGTATACTTTTCAATTTTTTGCGGAAAGATGAGGTATGCTTACTGGATCAGCGTCGGAAGTAAACATTAGTCAGATTAGCGCAATTTATTATAACAGCTAGTGTTTGGAGTAAACATAAAACCTATTTTTATGTTCATTATTTAAAAGTTATTTAAAAAGTTGGTTCAACATTTTGCAGAATGTGATGTTTCAAGGTCACATTGTTGTTTGAATAGGAATTTTGATACATTTTTAAGAATATCTTTTTTCGCAGAAGTATAGTATTCCAATGTTTTTTAAATATAGTAAGCAGCAAACTTCACGCTCGTCAAAATCAGTTTGCTCCGTGTTGCACACCATACTTTTTCCAATATCTGTAATTTAAATGTACGATTTTTGTCGAGCATGTAGAGCGAATCGTAAATACTCGCAAGAAAATATGTTATTTTTAGATTTTGACACCACGCTGCGCCATACTGCCAAATCGAGGAATAAAACGCCGAACACGCGAGTTTTAATCTTGACGCAGCTCTTTTAATCCGTGCTATGTTTCACCTAGGGAATAAACGCGTAAGATCGCGATCTGCGCATGCGCCACCCTACTGAATAAGCCTACATAGTAAACTACATTGGAACCTATGTGGGAACCCTTATGGGATCCTTTTTTGAATTCCGGTCTAAAATTACGATGTGAAATAGGAATGTAGGATGGCAATCTACATATATCGGTTCTTATTATGGGGTTTTATGAAGATTCCCACATGGATGGGCTTGCAATTAATATTTTAGGAGTGCGCAGTAGTTTTCTATAAATGCTAAGGCTGCGCAGTAGCTTGTTGCTTGAAGACTTAAGCTTGGAAGTTGTAACATGACGATTGTCCAGCGCATTATTCGGCAATCGCGAGTGAAGAACTGAATCGCGAATTCAACTGTCACTGGATCGGTAGAGGAGGTCCGGTAAATTAGACTGCCAGATGGCCAGACCTTACGTCGCCGGATTTCTTTTTGAAGTGGGAGGACACCATTATGAGCACTTAATGTAAAATGTTCGTCGAAAACAAGCACCCCGATGGTGAGAGGCAAGAAGACTCACCGAAAAAAAAGCATCCCAAAGGGAACAGACATCTACTACGTCCACGTCGTTGTTCCTGGGTAGCGCTAGAAGTAGTAAATTCATTAACTGCTTATAGAGCTGGAGTCAAAATGAGAAGCTTGCATTTTAAAAATAAAATAGAACTTTCTAATGTTTCTACTCCACTTTAAGCTGAGTGTGTGTGTTAAATTTCTGCGGGGTCGCTTTCCCCCTCAAAAATAAAAAGTTTTTATCAGAGATATTTTTTTCGTGTGATGCGTATTTCTTGGGATATTTCGATGTCTCAAGATAAAAAAACTCCCTGTATAAAAAATATATAACTTTTTCACCTGGGCAGAGAAAGAGAGGCGGCACTGAGAACAACCGCGGGCAGGCATCCAATAGAGCAGCGTTTCCCAAACTATTGCCAAACTACAGAGGATCCGTTTTCTTATACAAATACTATAGATATATACTGTGTGTATATATATCGGAGCCTGACGAGCTGCCGGGACTACAGAGGG